>SJYC01109223.1:0-11866 GCA_006408675.1 Madoqua kirkii
GCTGCAGTCACCATCTCCAGTGATTTTGGAACCCAAAAAAATAAAGAGTGACACTATTTCTGCTGTTCCCCCATCTATTTCCCATGAAGTGATGGGACCAGATGCCATGATCTTCATTTTCTGAATGTTGAGCTTTAAGCCAACTTTTTCACTCTCTACTTTCACTTTCATCAAGAGGCTTTTTAGCTCCTCTTCACTTTCTGCCATAAGGGTGGTGTCATCTGCATATCTGAGGTTATTGAGATTCCTCCCAGCAATCTTGATTCTAGCTTGTGCTTCTTCCAGCCCAGCATTTCTCATGATGTACTCTGCATATAAGTTAAATAAGCAGGGTGACAATATACAGCCTTGACATACTCCTTTTCCTATTTGGAATCAGTCTATTGTTCCGTGTCCAGTTCTAACTGTTGCTTCCTGACCTGCATACAGGTTTCTCAAGAAGCAGGTCAGGTGGTCTGGTATTCCCATCTTTTTCAGAATTTTCCACAGTTTATTGTGATCCACACAGTCTAAGGCTTTAGCATAGTCAATCAAGCAGAAATAGATGTTTTTCTGGAACTCTCTTGCTTTTTCAACAATCCAGTGGATGTTGGCAATTTGATCTCTGGTTCCTCTGCCTTTTCTAAAACCAGCTTGAACATCTGGAAGTTGACGGTTCACATACTGCTAAAGCCTGGCTTAGAGAATTTTGAGCATTACTTCACTAGCGTGTGAGATGAGTGCAATTGTGTGGTAGTTCGAGCATTCTTTGGCATTGCCTTTCTTTGGGATTGGAATGAAAAAAGGACCTTTTCCAGTCCTGTGGCTACTGCTGAGTTTTCCAAATTTGCTGGCATATTGAGTGCAACACTTTCACAGCATCATCTTTCAGAATTTGAAAAGCTCAATTGGAATTCCATCACCTCCATTAGCTTTGTTCAGAGTGATACTTTCTAAGGCCCACTTGACTTCACATTCCAGGATGTCTGGCTCTAGGTGAGTGATCACACCACTGTGATTATCTGGGTTGTAAAGATCTTTTTTGTACACTTCTTCTGTGTAGTCATGCAACCTCTTCTTAATATCTTCTGCTTCTGTTAGGTGCATACCATTTCTGTCCTTGATCGAGCCCATCTTTGCATGAAATGTTTGTTCCCTTGGTATCTCTAATTTTCTTGGAGATCTCTAGTCTTTCCCATTCTGCTGTTTTCCTCTATTTCTTTGCATTGACTGCTGAGGAAGGCTTTCTTATCTCTCCTTGCTATCCTTTGGAACTCTGCATTCAAATGGGAATATCTTTCCTTTTCTCTTTTGCTTAAACTCTATACTAATAATTATATAGCAACCATGTATCCTGCTCAAGTACATGTTTCTCCTCCTTAAGAACCTTCTGAGTCATCCTGTTATCTTAAGAGATATGTTGTGGGAGTGGATCTGGTAAGACCTTTCTACTGTTAGTAAGCAACTGAGAAAGTATATAAATCCCCACCCGAACTCCACCCCCTTCTGATGTCTACTCAGAAGCATTTCTCTGTCTATTTTTCTCCGTAATAAAACTTTTGCTGCACAAAGCTCTGAGTGACTGAAGCCAAGTCTCTGGTCCCAAAGCAAAACCCTCTCCTTTGGAGACTCTGAATCCAGCACCATTCACCATAAGCCATCAACACTATACTGTATATAATCCCCTAATATGTGGCTTTTTAAAAAAAAAAAACAAAACAGGGTCTGGCTGAGATCCTGCACCGGAAGTTCCCTGACATCGACATAGAGGACCGCCACCACGGTTACCTGAAGCCTTTCCGCATCCTCGTCAGTCTGCTCGACAAGCCGGAAATAGGTAACGCTAGACGTGCTCTACCAACACGTGCCCAGGGTGGATTCCCTGCCGAGCGGGAGTTAGATAACAGTGAGGTGCAATCACCCCATTGTTTGGTAGTGCTTTAGTTGCCAACTCGGGTCCGACTCTGGCGACCCCGTGGACTTCAGCCCGCCAGGCTCCTCCATCCAGGGGATTTCCAGGCAAAAACAGTGGAGTGGGTTGCCATTGCCTTCTCCAGGGGATCTTCCCGACCCATGAATCGAACCCAGGTCTCCTGCATTGAAGGCAGGTCTCCTGCATTGCCGACGGATTCCTTGCCAACTGAGCTACAAGGGGAGCCACCGCATCATTTAGAATACAGTTTAATCTTTGTGAAATTTCAGAATCTCGGACTGCAGTCATGCTCTGTGCTTCAGTTTTCACTGTTGGCTGCTGCTGAGTCGCTTTGGTCGTGTCCAACTCTGTGACTGCACATTCTGTAGGACGGTAGCCCACCAGGCTCCTCTGTCCATGAGATTCTCCAGGCGCGAATACTGGAGTGGGTTGCCGTATCCTTCTCCAAGAGATCTTCCCAACCTCTGGGACTGAACACGGGTCTGTCACCTTTGCAGGCAGTTTCTTCTTAAATTTTTTGCACAATTACTTGAGTTTTTATTTTAGGAAAATACCTTTGAGCTGTTCTGCTCATTGGAACACGTGCCTGCAGGGCATGCACAACACTGACTTTGTGAGAACCTGTCTTCAGTTAAATGCCTTTGGTTGTATTCTCAACAAAACAGGGGACCCTCCTCCATCTTTCTGCCTTGGGAGTCCAGATAAGCTCCCTCTGCCGTGTAGGCCTCAGTCTTTTCTTCTGTCACATGAACGAGGGTCTGATTTCAGAGAGACAGCAGTGAGTGGTAACTTGAAGCGAGATCTTAGACTCCTGCCCAGGAATTGAACCTGGGTATCCTGGATAAAAGCCGGAATCCTGGCCACTAATCCAGCAAGGGCTAGAGGCGAGAAGCAAAATTCCACTGGCCCTTGCCCCCACTGTAAAATACATTTGTCAAAGAGGCAAAAGCTATAAAAACAGGTACAAAGTCTATTATTAAAGACTGAGAACAACAAGTAGGAGAGCACACAGAGAAATAGTTTGTTAAGATGGTAGGGAGGTAGAAATAGGGCCTCCCGGATGGCTCAGTGGTAAAGAATCCACCTGCAGGGCAGGAGATGCAGGAGACCGAGCTTTGATCCCTGGAGAAGGAAATGGCAATCCATTCCGGTATTCTTGCCTGGAAATCCCATGGACAGAGGAGCCTGGTGGGCCACAGTCCAGGGGGGTCGTAAAGAGTCGGGCATGACTGAGCACGCACGTGGCAGGTCCATTGGTAAGGCAGAGAAAGGGTGTGGGTGTCCCATCTGTTGAGGAGAGCAGCAGAGAGATGGCTAAATCATCTGTATAGGGCAGTTCCTCCGGGTCTCTGCCTTTGGCCTGATTTCATTTCCCACACCCAACGAGCCCGAGGCCCCTCCCCAACATGTGTGTGCAACTTTTTCCCAAGATGGATTCCAGCCCAAAGGCCAGCAGTGGGGAGGCTTAGCATTACCTATTATGGGATGGTGCCTCTCCTCTTTTAACCCCAAGCAACCTTCCTGTTGCTGTGTCTCCCTTGCCCCAAGGAGGGGAAATACGTGAACTCTTGATCCTTTATGCAAATGGAGTTCAGCCCCCTTGTCCCTGCCCATGGCTATATCTTAAAACAGAAGGAAGCCTGGCTCTTTACCCTGTCTCTGTTATTCCTGTTTTGAAGTGCAAACAGGAGGCTGATGGTAAATATCCAGCCTCTAGCCCACCTGCCTCCTTTCCTCAAGAAATGTAAACAAGAGTCTGGTTGTAAATGCCTCGCCTGAAGCACATCTGTCTCAGGCCTCAAGTTAAACTAGACTCTGGCTCCCCTTTTACACACTGTGGTTCTCTGGGCATTGAAGAGGAAAATGGCCTTCTCTCTCCCTTGCTTTAAAAAAGATCAGAAACTGCTCCAGTGTCCATTCACCCTGAGAAATCAGCACCTCACACCTTGAACAGCGTCACCAGCCAGGAAAGCCCTTATTCTGCTCCGGATTCAGTCTCGATGGCGTCCTCTGAGCCATCTGTTCAGGGTAGCCCGCTGCTCGAGCGCTGTTTGCAGAGAACAGGAGCAGAGAGTGTTAGCGAAGTTCCTCTCCATCAGGCGTCAGGATGGAGACCTTTCCTTGACGCTTTCAGAGACAGGCATGAGGCATCTGTGCAGCCGGGGAGGCACTAACCTCTAGGCAAATAAAAGGAAACGTAGGCTTCTGATCAAGTTAGAAGGGAGACTGCGGTCCTAATGTGTCCTACCTGTTGTTAATAATAACAGTGACATTCAGGGGCAATCATTTTGTGCTTCATTAATATTTGTTGTTGTTCAGTCACTCAGTTGTGTCTCTTTGTGACCCCATGAACTGAAGCATGCCAGGCTTCCCTGTCCTTCACTGTCTCCAAGAGCTTGCTCAAACTCACATCCATTGAGTCAGTGATGCCATCCAACTGTCTCATCTTCTGTCTCCCCCTTCTCCCCCTGCCTTCAATCTTTCCCTGCACCAGGGTCTTTTCCAGTGAGTTGGCTCTTGGCATCAGGTGGCTGAAGTATTAGAGCTTCAACATCAGTCCTTTCAATGAATATCCAGGGTTGATCTTTAGGATGAACTGGTTGGATCTCCTTGCAGTCCAAGGGACTCTCGAGTCTTTTCCAACACCACAGTTCAAAAGCATCAGTTCTTCAGCATTCAGCCTTCTTTGTGGTCCAGCTCTCACATCCATACATCCCTGGTGGCTCAGACAGTAAAGAATCTGCCTGCAGTACAGAAGACCCACGTTTGACCCCTCAGTCTGGAAGATCCCCTGGAGAAGGGAATGGCTACCCACTCCACTGTTCTTGCCTGAAGAATTCCATGGACAGAGGAGCCTGGCAGGCTACAGACCAAGTCAAAGAGTTGGACATGACTGGGCGACTAACACACACATCATTAATATACATCCATGCACACGTCATACCTCCAAAAACCCTGAGTAACTTTTCTGACTACACATATTCTGCAGATGGAGACTAGGGTGGAGCAAGTCTGAGTCGTTTACCAGGGCCCACTGAGGAGCTGGGACTGAAACTCTGGAGTCTGACTGACTGCAGAACCTGACCTCTGTTTGTCAGAACGTTGCTCCTTACTTGATGACCCTCGGATGGCCCATCCCCAACATGTTAACTCCTGTAACACAGGTGAACTTGGGTGCTGACAGGTGCAGCTCTGGTTGCTCCTGATCAAATTCAAAGCACAAGGCTTGTGTGTCTCCAGGCTCCGGCCTTGGGGATGGGTGTTTTATGTCAAGGCCTTGACCTGGGTCAAGTGAGGGTTGAACTAACTTGGGCTCCAGATTGTATTTTCTGGAATGGGATGAATGATGGGCTTTTGCCCCATCACAGAAGTCGAATTTGTCTCTCAGATAATTTAGTTTCCCGTTGAAAGGCACACGTGAAGGGCAAAGGAGCGGGTTGATCCTGTAGACTGGAAGGCAGAAGACGGTCAGTCTTGCCTGTGCTTTCCTCATTGCTCCTTGCATGTCAACCACTTTGCTTCACTAGTAAAAGCGATTGGGGTTGGGAAGATCTCCGAAGTAGGGAATGGCAATCCACTCCATTCGTGCCTATAAAATTCCATGATCAGAGGAACTTGGCAGGCTGTGGTCCAGGAGGTCACAAAGACCCAACAAGACTGGACACACACACACAGTTTTGGGGCTTATTGTGAAATGGGGGCCTTTGCCTTTGGAAGCATAAGAGATGAGATTATTTGCTTATGCTTTGTTGACAGAGCTTCTGTGTTCATTCCTCTGATTACAAGGGTGGGAAGCCATGCCCTTCCATGAGGCCTGCCGGGTGGTGCTCGCGGAGCAGAAATGTCCAGTCGCTTCCCACCTGCCTGTCTGGCAGGGTCCAGTTCTCTTGTGCCATCTTAAGCTTTTCTGGGTTGGTTATTTCTCTTGTGTCATTCTAGCTCATCATTAAAAGTATTCAGAATAGGAAATTGCCCTCCTCTGTTGGGTTTATGTAGAGAGACTGTCTCTGGCTGGGCAGTTTCTGTGCTCCTAATATTCGTCCCCTGCCTCCACCTGGGAGAATCCACCAGCCTCAGTCGCCTCATCCGTAATCAGGACAGCACACCCCGTTACATACCTGGTTCATTGGCTGTTGTAAGCATTAAATAAGTTAATAGTTACAGAATGCTCAGAATAGTGGCCAGCGCATAGTAAGCCCTACAAAAATGTTTCCTTGGACACCAAGATCAAACCAGTCAATCCTAAGGGAAATCAACCCTGAATATTCATTGGAAGATCTGATGCTGAAGCTCCAATACTTTGGCCACCTGACACGAAGCGGTGACTCATTGGAAAAGACCCTGATGCTGGGCAAGATTGAGGGCAGGAGGAGAAGGGGCGATAGAGGATGAGATGGTTGTTTGGCATCAGTGACTCAGTGGACATGAGTTTGAGTAAATTCCGGAAGATAGTGAAGGACAGGGTAGCCTGGTGTGCTGTAGTCCATGGAGTCACAAAGAGTTGGACATGAATGAGTGATTGAACAACAAAAATGGTGACTGTCTTCATGAGTATTATTCCCCCAACTAAAGTTGTGATTTTCACAACCAAAGTTAAGTTTCTATACATTTAAGACTACACAAATTATCTGTTTATGGAGTGACTCATGATATGTTTTACACATTTGTCATTTGTTGGTTTAAAAATGGATTTTTAAAAGCTATTGATATTTTATTTCTTATTTACTCATTCATTCATTTGTTTGGCCATTTTCTTTTTAATTGCAGGGCCTCAAGTTGTTGAGAATTTGTTTCTCGAAGTCATCCGGGCATTTTATTCTTACTGCAGAGATGCTCTTGGCTCTGATCTTAAACTTAGCTACACTCAGAGTGGAAATTCGGTGATAAGGTAGGGCTGTGGCTCTCAAATTCACTCTTCTCCCTCCCTAATGCTACATTTTTTTCTGTTTGCCATCCATTGTGATGTGCTCAAGACTGGAGGTGTAGCAGGTCAAGCCACTCCTTAAGATAACTTTTGCTCTTAAATCAGTCAACCTGAGTCAACTTTTCCCTGTTGAATGCTGAGAAGGTTACAAGGAGTTTGATCTTATTCTGCCCCAGCCTGGGAAGTACCGACTGTGTTTTTGGCAGAGTGTGAAAAGTTGTTCAACAAAGGTAGCTGGGTCTAGTGTACAAGTGTGTTACCAAGAGGAGGGCAGGCAGGAGGTGGGGTCAGGAAGTGGGGCCGGTGGGTGTTAGTCTTCAGGAGACAAGTCAGAGGGCAAGGAGGGGCCCCAGGGGCTCATGCTCTAGGACCCGAAGGCACCGCGAGTGGGATTTGAGAGACGGCAGACAAGGCAATAACTTACACAGTGTGTAGTTATCCATCAGCCTTGTGTCTCGTTCTGTTCTTGTTCTTTTCAAGGTAGGGTGCGTGCTAAGTCACTTCAGCTGTGTCTGACTCTATACACCCCTATTAAAAGTATTCAGAATAGGAAATTGCCCTCCTCTGTTGGGGTTTATGTAGAGAGACTGTCTCTGGCTGGGCAGTTTCTGTGCTCCTAATATTCGTCCCCTGCCTCCACCTGGGAGAATCCACCCAGGCTAGCTACTCAGCCTCAGTCGCCTCATCCGTAATCAGGACAGCACACCCCGTTACATACCTGGTTCATTGGCTGTTGTAAGCATTAAATAAGTTAATAGTTACAGAATGCTCAGAATAGTGGCCAGCGCATAGTAAGCCCTACAAAAATGTTTCCTTGGACACCAAGATCAAACCAGTCAATCCTAAGGGAAATCAACCCTGAATATTCATTGGAAGATCTGATGCCGAAGCTCCAATACTTTGGCCACCTGACACGAAGCGGTGACTCATTGGAAAAGACCCTGATGCTGGGCAAGATTGAGGGCAGGAGGAGAAGGGGCGATAGAGGATGAGATGGTTGTTTGGCATCAGTGACTCAGTGGACATGAGTTTGAGTAAATTCCGGAAGATAGTGAAGGACAGGGTAGCCTGGTGTGCTGTAGTCCATGGAGTCACAAAGAGTTGGACATGAATGAGTGATTGAACAACAAAAATGGTGACTGTCTTCATGAGTATTATTCCCCCAACTAAAGTTGTGATTTTCACAACCAAAGTTAAGTTTCTATACATTTAAGACTACACAAATTATCTGTTTATGGAGTGACTCATGATATGTTTTACACATTTGTCATTTGTTGGTTTAAAAATGGATTTTTAAAAGCTATTGATATTTTATTTCTTATTTACTCATTCATTCATTTGTTTGGCCATTTTCTTTTTAATTGCAGGGCCTCAAGTTGTTGAGAATTTGTTTCTCGAAGTCATCCGGGCATTTTATTCTTACTGCAGAGATGCTCTTGGCTCTGATCTTAAACTTAGCTACACTCAGAGTGGAAATTCGGTGATAAGGTAGGGCTGTGGCTCTCAAATTCACTCTTCTCCCTCCCTAATGCTACATTTTTTTCTGTTTGCCATCCATTGTGATGTGCTCAAGACTGGAGGTGTAGCAGGTCAAGCCACTCCTTAAGATAACTTTTGCTCTTAAATCAGTCAACCTGAGTCAACTTTTCCCTGTTGAATGCTGAGAAGGTTACAAGGAGTTTGATCTTATCTCTGCCCCAGCCTGGGAAGTACCGACTGTGTTTTTGGCAGAGTGTGAAAAGTTGTTCAACAAAGGTAGCTGGGTCTAGTGTACAAGTGTGTTACCAAGAGGAGGGCAGGCAGGAGGTGGGGTCAGGAAGTGGGGCCGGTGGGTGTTAGTCTTCAGGAGACAAGTCAGAGGGCAAGGAGGGGCCCCAGGGGCTCATGCTCTAGGACCCGAAGGCACCGCGAGTGGGATTTGAGAGACGGCAGACAAGGCAATAACTTACACAGTGTGTAGTTATCCATCAGCCTTGTGTCTCGTTCTGTTCTTGTTCTTTTCAAGGTAGGGTGCGTGCTAAGTCACTTCAGCTGTGTCTGACTCTATACACCCCTATGGACTGCAGCCCGCCAGGCATCTCTGTCCCTGGGGTTCTTTAGGCAAGAATACTGGAGTTGGTGGTCGAGCCCCTCTCCAGGGGATCTTCCTGACCCAGGAACTGAACCCCTGTCTCTTACCTCTTCCTTTTTCCTTTATTCTTAATGTAATTTGCTTTTTCCCTGACTTGGCATTGGTCTACTGAAAATTTAGGACTTTCCAGGTGGTGCAGGTTCAATCCCTGAGTGGGGAAGGTGCCCTGGAGGAGGGCATGACGACCCACTCCAGTATCCTTGGCGAATCCCAAGGACAGAGGAACCTGGTGGGCTACAGTCCCTGGGGTTGCGAAGAGTCAGACACGACTGAATGCACACACACACGTATTGAAAATTGAAATCTATTAGATTTTTCTGGTTATTAACTGTAAGTATACCAAGAGTCTTCCATGTTTGCTTTTTTCCTCACAGAATGAGAGTGGTTTACTGTTTTCCTGAATATGAAAGTAATACATGTTCATGGTAGAATGTACCAATATTTGAAAGTATCAAGAAAAAAAAGATACCATCCATAATCCCACCGCCCTTCTGAGAAAACATAAGACATTCCAGACTTTCAATGCATAAGTATATAGCTGCCTATCTTTTGTTTTCAGCTGAACTTACAGTAACTGTTCAGTTGCCTGTTTATTTTTTTTTTTTAATGCAAGTTATGACTGGCTCTACAGTCTTCTCCTATGGAGGATAATGGTTGCCTTAGAGTCCTTAGTAAGGAGCTGTCACTTAAGAAATCCTGACTAATCGATCAATCTCTTAATGACTTTTGGGTGGTTTCTACTTTTTCAGTATTTTATAATGACCTCATAATTCCCTTATGTGTACATCTTTGTGTGCTTGTACAGGATTTCTATAGCATAAGTCCCTAGAATAAATTCCCTGAGTTATAGAAGATGTGCATTTAAATGTTAGCTAAATTTCTCTCCTAAATGGCTATACTATGTTATTTTACCAGTAGAATATGTAATTACCAATAGTTGGACTTAATCTGGTTTTCTGTACTGCATTCTTTTTTCAGTAGCTCTTAAGCTTACTTCTGAGGGAATGTATCAATATACATACTATCTAGGATAGCACGCGCTTGCTCTTCCCTATATAAGAACAGTAATATTTTATCTATGACCAAGTTTGTCAGCCTCTCCAGAAATAAGTCATAAAAGATTGAAACGGGTTTATTCACACACTGCACCCCAGGCAAATGAATGGTACAATGAATTTGTGTTTTTCAGACATGGAATTCCCGTAATACAGCATTTTTCATAGATATATTTATAAGTATCCCTCTTCCTTTACAGTGCAATAAAAGAAAACAGAAATGCCTCTGAGATTGTTAAGACAGTGAATTTGCTGATCACGTCCCTGAGCTCAGACTTCCTCTGGGATTACATGACAAGGTGTTTTGAGGACTGTTTCAGGTAAGCCTCCAGTTCGGGCTTTATAAACACGTGGGAAGGAACTGAGGCTGTCATGGTCTTATAGCTGCCATTCTGGTCAGGGTATACTCAATGGCTAACACTGGGATGATCTCTGCTGAGTACACGATTGGATTCACAAACTCATATAGAATTAAGAACATTGCCATTGAAAGGGTTCACACGATGCTGATGCTTCCTTATTAAAGTCAAACTTTAGAAACTCATGCATTTTCTGGTTGGTGTCAACCTAATCAGGTTTCTTCCCACTGTGCCCTTAGAGGCCTGATCTATTCAACAAGCTTGGTTTTGTGGCCCAGGGACTGGAGAGAGAGAGAGAGTTTTTCAAATCATCAGTCATCTTAAATTCTTACTGAAATCAATGTATAATGGGTCCAGATGAAAGCTATGTTCTGAGCTGCTGTAATCAGCTCTCCCATCACTTTCAATCTGGTGGATTGCACCGACTCCAAACTGTGGGGCGGTGGCCAGCTTGGGACTGCAAGCTTCCCTGCAGGGCCCTTTCCCAGGAGATCTTCCCTGTAGAGGAGGACGGGTGTGATCTCTCAGATCCAGTTCTGTCCTGTGATTCATGCTATAAAACTTAATTCCTGTCACCTTCTTCGGAACATTCTGCATTGTCACACTGTCTTTGGTACCTGCAGCTGTGATCAAAGCATAACTTACTAACGCTCAGGCCGTCCCTTAGGCCGTCCCTTCCACATGCCCCCAGGAAAAGCAGGCACATCCATTATGTAAGAGAGTCAGAGATCAGGGATGTGATGGATCCCATGTGACATAGCACAGCAGATCAGCAGCAGCTGAGACTGGAACCAGGCCTGCCTGCCTGACGTCCCAGCTGTTCCAGCCATGTCCTCTGCCCCCTCTGGTGCCAGACCCAGCAGGCGCTCCAATCTGCAATGAATAAATTACTTGTAATTGGATCCACACGTGACAGCAAGGCCATGTTATACTGAGACCGGAATGTATTTTGGTCAGCTTAGTTCCATTTCAGAGTTACGAGGAACACTTTCTTTACAAAAGAGAATTAACTGTGAAACATTTCAGGTGCAGGAAAAAATGGGAAATAATGTCAGACACACATGAACCCATTGCTAAAATTGTGAACAGTATTTCACCTTTGGTTTTCATATCTTTTTTTTTTTTTTTTAAGGAATAAAACGTTACTACTCAGACAGAGCTAACCCCTTATCTTCCTAGTGGCTTCCCTTCTTTCATCCCAGCTTTAATCACTGTCCTGAAGTTCATGTCTGTCCCAGTGATGTCTGAAATCCCTTGCATTCCTATACACTAATAATGAGGAAATAGAGAAATTAAGGAAACAATTCCATTCACCATTGCAATGAAAAGAATAAAATACTTAGAAATATACCTACCTAAAGAAACTAAAGACTTATATATAGAAAACTATAAAACACTGGTAAAAGAAATCAGAGGACACTAATAGATGGAGAAATATACCATGTTCATGGATTGGAAGAATCAATAGAGCAATCTATAGATTCA
>SJYC01109224.1:0-17081 GCA_006408675.1 Madoqua kirkii
AATGTTCATCACAGCACTGTTTATAATAGCCAAGACATGGAAGCAAGCTAGATGTCCATCAGCAGATGAATGTTTAAGAAAGCTGTGGTACATATACACAATGGAGTATTACTCAGCCATTAAAAAGAATACATTTGAATCAGTTCTAATGAGGTGTATGAAACTGCAGCCTTTTATACAGAGTGAAGTAAGCCAGAAAGAAAAACACCAATACAGTATACTAACCCATATATATGGAATTTAGAAAGATGGTAATGATAACCCTGTATGCGAGACAGCAAAAGAGACAGATTTATTGAACAGTCTTTTGAACTCTGTGGGAGAGGGGGACAGTGGAATGATTTGGGAGAATGGCATTGAAATATATTGTATAATATCATATATGAAATGAATCGCCAGTCCAGGTTCAATGTATGATACAGGATGCTTGGGGCTGGTGCACTTGGATGACCCAGAGGGATGGTACATGGGGGGAAGTGGGAGGGGGGGTTCAGGATGGGGAACACGTGTGTACCCGTGGCAGATTCATGTTATGTATGGCAAAACCAATACAATGTTGTAAAGTAAAAAGTAATGGTACATATTTTTTTAAAAAATGAAGCACACCTAGAAAAAAGAAAAAAACGTTACCACCCAGACAGAGCTAACCCCTTACCTTCCCAGCGGCTTCCCTTCTTTCATCCCAGCTTTAATCACTGTCCTGAAGTTCCTGTCTATCCCAGTGATGTCTGTGCTTTTATAACAAATATAAAAAAGTATCCAGTATAAAAGCAACTATCCAGAAATTATGTAGTCTGTTTTGCTTCTTCAGGTTTTACATCAATGGTATCAAATTGCATATGACTTTTCACCCATGTGTGTTTGGTTGGGAGGTGGGGCTCAAAGCCCTCTGGAGACTTCTCTGTATGGTAACATACACACCTAGTCCATTCACCTTGGGTGCAGTCAACCAGTGCGTGAATAAACCAGTTTTAGCCTTTTCATTGCTGCAGGTAGTTCCCTGGTGACTGCACAGATCCTGTCTCTCTATATGCAGACATGGGGGTCTCTTTAGAATAGGCACCTAGGAGCAGAATCTCCTGGATGTAGTGAATGCAGTTCTTCTATTTCTTACCCAGATATACACTGAGATACCTAAGCAATCATTTACAGTGAAGAAAGTTAACTGAGGTCGAACTGTACTGTGATAGCAGGATGAATCCAAAATTTCTGTTTTGAGAACCAGTATTTGACTTTTTAACTTAGGTATCGAGTTGCCTGCCTATTGAAAAGGAAGTGTTGAGTTTGAGAATAAGATAAGCAGCTACCAGTAGAGTTCCCCAGTGGAGTAGCAGTTCTCTTTGGGAGCTAAGGGATTCTAAGCTCACTGGGATGGTGGAGGGGTCGGAGTGGGCGGGGAGCTATCTCTGGTTGCTCCCACAGTGGAACAGCTGTCCTGCGTTCTGGAGCCAGGCTCCTTCCCTGGGAACACGCCTTTGGTTTGGGGCTGGGGACCTGAAATTGTTGCTATTGACAGTTTGAGATCAGCCAGGTGTGGAATCCCATGGGGGTATGAGCGCCCTCAGCTGCTATGATAAAGTTCAGGTCAGAGTCAGCCTGTTTCGGAGATAATCAGATTCAAGACTTACTGACGCTTCTCTGTGTTAGATCATTTTGTGCATCAAGGCTGAATTTTTAGAACTACAGAAGCTGTCTTTCACTGTGGTTGAAGTAGAATGAATTACTTTATTGGAAATCATAGGAATTGCTTGACAGTATCACAGTATTTTTCTTTCCTGTGGTTCACGCAGACCTGTGAAGCGGAGTCCCTCTGTTGGGAGCATCATCGGCCCTCCCCCAACGGTCTCAGAGCTCTGCACTCTCCTTGTGTTCCTTATGGACGTGATCCCCCTGGTAGGTCCTTTGCTCTCCAGAGGTGGCTCTGTGCTGGCTGTCGTCTGCATTCTTATTAGTGGCGTTGGCCTTTTTCTAAACCTCATCTTAATGATGGGCTTCCCTTGTGTAGCTCAGTTGGTAAAGAATCTACCTGCAATGCAGGAGATCTGGGTTCGATCCCTGGGTCAGGAAGATCCCCTGGAGAAGGGAATGGCAACTTATTCCACTATTCTTGCCTGGAGAATCCCCATGGACAGAGGAGCCTGGTGGGCTATAGTCCCTGGGGTTGCAAAGAGTCATACACGACTTAGTGACTAAACCACCACCCCCGCCACCATCTTACTGAAGAAGTGATTGTACATAGACACCATTTAATGTTTGTTTCAGCATGCAAGATACAGCTGAATGTGATCTCATATCTTTTAGGCCCTTGTGATATAAAGAGTTATAACACTTCAGCCATTGGTAAGTGGGCTGAGCTGAAGTTATAGAGACCAGATAAGGAGCTGGGAGGCATCCTTGGACAGCAGTTATCTAGGAATGAGCATCATGATATATAGATGGATAGCATGAAAGTCGCTCAGTCACGTCTGACTCTTTGTGACCCCATGGACTGTACCTTGCCAGGCTCCTCTGTGTGTAGGATTCTCCAGGCAAGAATACTGGAATGGGTAGCCTTTCCCTTCTCCAGGGGATCTTCCCAACCCAGGGATGGAACCCAGGTCTATCACATTGCAGGTGGATTCTTTACCAGCTGAGCCACCAGAGAAGGAATGTTATTTCTTTTTTAAAAAATTCTTAAAAGAAAATTTTGGTCCTGCTACCCGGGCACCTTGGTTCTCTGACCAGAGATCAAACCCTCACCCCCTGCATTTGGAAGCACGGAGTTTTAACCACTGGACCCCCAGGGAGGTCCCAGAAAGTAAATGTATTTCTTAAAAGTTGTATCCTTGGCTAATTTTCTCCAAGGAAACAAATTCCCTTAATATAGAAAGGAATGTGGCAGTCATTTTGTGCTAGAAAGAGGGGAGCCACCTAAAAAGAGAGAAAAAATGTCCACAGATGTATTTAGATCAAGAAGAATCACTATTTTGTTTTCTGACTTGGAAACAAACATGGAACAAACTTAGGCTCAAAAAACACTTGCATTTTCCAAGGCACCACTTTCTGCTGATCACACACGAGTTAAACCCACGTCTGTGTTTCACAGGAACTTTACTCGGAGGTGCAAACCCAGTACCTCCCACAGGTGCTTGGCTGCCTGCTGCAGCCTCTGGCTGAGGGGATGGAGATGCTGAGCTTACCCGAACTCACGCACGCCCTGAGGACCTGTTTCAAAGTGCTCAGCAAGGTCCAAATGCCTCTGGGGTTGCAAAGAGTCATACACGACTTAGTGACTAAACCACCACCCCCGCCACCATCTTACTGAAGAAGTGATTGTACATAGACACCATTTAATGTTTGTTTCAGCATGCAAGATACAGCTGAATGTGATCTCATATCTTTTAGGCCCTTGTGATATAAAGAGTTATAACACTTCAGCCATTGGTAAGTGGGCTGAGCTGAAGTTATAGAGACCAGATAAGGAGCTGGGAGGCATCCTTGGACAGCAGTTATCTAGGAATGAGCATCATGATATATAGATGGATAGCATGAAAGTCGCTCAGTCACGTCTGACTCTTTGTGACCCCATGGACTGTACCTTGCCAGGCTCCTCTGTGTGTAGGATTCTCCAGGCAAGAATACTGGAATGGGTAGCCTTTCCCTTCTCCAGGGGATCTTCCCAACCCAGGGATGGAACCCAGGTCTATCACATTGCAGGTGGATTCTTTACCAGCTGAGCCACCAGAGAAGGAATGTTATTTCTTTTTTAAAAAATTCTTAAAAGAAAATTTTGGTCCTGCTACCCGGGCACCTTGGTTCTCTGACCAGAGATCAAACCCTCACCCCCTGCATTTGGAAGCACGGAGTTTTAACCACTGGACCCCCAGGGAGGTCCCAGAAAGTAAATGTATTTCTTAAAAGTTGTATCCTTGGCTAATTTTCTCCAAGGAAACAAATTCCCTTAATATAGAAAGGAATGTGGCAGTCATTTTGTGCTAGAAAGAGGGGAGCCACCTAAAAAGAGAGAAAAAATGTCCACAGATGTATTTAGATCAAGAAGAATCACTATTTTGTTTTCTGACTTGGAAACAAACATGGAACAAACTTAGGCTCAAAAAACACTTGCATTTTCCAAGGCACCACTTTCTGCTGATCACACACGAGTTAAACCCACGTCTGTGTTTCACAGGAACTTTACTCGGAGGTGCAAACCCAGTACTCCCACAGGTGCTTGGCTGCCTGCTGCAGCCTCTGGCTGAGGGGATGGAGATGCTGAGCTTACCCGAACTCACGCACGCCCTGAGGACCTGTTTCAAAGTGCTCAGCAAGGTCCAAATGCCGCCTTCCTACCTGGACACGGAACCCACGAGTGGGAGCTTGGTATGTGCTGGGAGGAGCTGACATGGCTTTTCGGGCTAACGGGCCCTTGGGCCTCCCTGGATAGGAATAAAGACAGAAGACGTATAGGTAATATCCAAAGCAGGCTTCTAAGACCCTCATACGCTTGTGAAAGCTTGTCATGTTGATGTAATCCCATTTGTTTCACCCTCTTCCCTGCTGTCTTTCTGCTGAAGCCCACCACTAAGCTAATGGTTACACACAGCTCACCATCTCGACATTTCTATGTGTGTGTGTGTATTTGAGGAATTTTGCTTTTTTTTAAGTACAAGTGAGATAGTAATCCCTGGGGCTGCAGTAAGGTGACAGAACAGCAGAAAGGTCTCGTCTCCCAGCTCGGGAGGCTGAGACATCAGCAAGGTGGTTTCTTGTGGGCTGTGAAGGAGTGTCTGTTCCCTGCATTGCTTCTGTCTTCTAGTGTTCCCGGCGTTCCTTGACTTGTAGACCCGCTGCCCCAATCTCAGCCTCCCCCTTCCCATATCTTCCCCGTGTGCATGTCTGTGTGTGTCCAGATTTCACCTTTTTATAAGGACACCCATCATACTGGATTAGGACCCACCCTAATGACCTCATTTCACTTGATCATCTGCAAGGACCCTAATTCCAAATAAGGTCACAGTCACAAATACTGGTGTTGTGGGGGCTTCAGCATTTTTTTTTTAGGGAACATAATTCAACCCATAACAGACATTATTTCTCTGATTTGCTTTGGTTTTCATCCAAACACTCCTTAGAGAGCATCTGTATCTATGTACAGACAGAGGTATCCTGCTGGTTTCTCATTTGTGCATGAGAGTCTATGGTATGGCTTTACAGTTTCTTCAACTACTCCCCTATTGAGGGGTTTTTTTTTCCAGTTATTTTTACTTTTTAACTGCTGTGGTGCCGCTGTCAACATCTTCATACAGCCTGCTCTCAAGGCTGCCAGTGTCTTTGAGGAATCAGTTCCTAGAAATGGGAATCAAGCCCATTTCTAAATGTGAAGAGATGCTGCCAAATTGTCCTCCAAAAAGACTGTAACAATAGGGTTCCACAAGCAATTTAAGGCCCATGGTCTTTGAGTTATTTTTTAATTTTCTGCTTTGTTTAGGGATTTGAAAGTTCTGCCTTTGAGATCCATTTGGTGCAGTGGCAGACAGGAGCAGGCTAAGCATGGGAACCCTTCCTGAAAGGAGGGTGGCTTCCCTGGTGGCTCAGAGGGTAAAGCGTCTGCCTGCAATGCTGGAGACTTGGGTTTGATCCCTGGGTTGGGAAGATCCCCTGGAGAGGGAAATGGTACCCCACTCCAGTACTCTTGCCTGGAAAATTCCATGGATGGAGGAGCCTGGTAGGCTGCAGTCCATGGGGTGGCAAAGAGTTGGATATGACTGAGTGACTTCACCTTATTCCTTTTCCTGAAAGGAAAGCCTTGCATGTAGGTTAGTGCTGGGAGGCAGTTGGGCTGTCAATGGAGCTTGAAGCTCAGTTTGCAGACTAGTTACCGGTCCTTCCTTCACTCTCAAAGCTAGTTTGTTTTTTCCCCTAGCTGTTAAAACTGTTGGAAAAATCCTCAAAAGGATGTAAACTATAAAATATAAGCATGTGTTATGTATAAATATAAATAACAATGTTTCCAAATATTTGCATAATACTGTCTCATTCTTCCTCAGAGAGTGGGTCAGGTGCTGAAAAGTTTTCAGTTTAATGTAGTATTCTCTGAGTAACAGTATATAAGAAGTTGATTCATTAAAGTGTCATCCTTCTGAAAAAGCCATAGAATGTATGTACGTGTGTGTGTATGTGAGTCATGTATGTGGTTAATACTTTGTTTTTGCTGTCTGCTATTTCATTCCTTTATGCCTGTATTTTGGAGAAGGCAGTGACACCCCACTCCAGTACCCTTGCCTGAAAAATCCCATGGGCGGAAGAGCCTGGTAGACTGCAATCCATGGGGTCACTAAGAATCAGACATGACTGAGCGTCTTCACTTTCACTTTTCACTTTCATGCATTGGAGAAGGAAATGGCAACCCACTCTAATGTTCTTGCCTGGAGAATCGCAGGGACGGTGGGCTGCCGTCTATGGGGTCACACAGAGTCAGACACGACTTGAAGCGACTCAGCAGTAGCAGCAGCAGCATGCCTATATTTTATGCTCAACTCAGTTTCTTCATTCATATTCTTAAATGTCAGAAACATTTTTTTCCATTTCATTGTGCTTTCTTAAAATTTGGCTATTTCACATTAGAGTATTGTGCTTAGTTGCTCAGTTATGTCTGACTGTTTGCGACCCCATGGACTGTTTGTGGCCCACCAGGCTCCTCTGCCCACGGAATTCCCCAGGCAACGATACTGGAGGGGGGTGTTTTCTCCTCCGGGAGATCTTCCCCACCCAGGGATCGAACTCACGTCTCCTGCACTGGCAGGCAGACTCTTTTTGACTACTAGCGCCCCCTGGGAAGCCCATACTGGAGGAGAGCCGATGAACGATGCTGTGATAGTTTCCGGTGCACAGCAGAGTGACTCAGCTGTGCGTACACGTGCGTGCTTTCTCCCCCAGCTCCCCTCCCTCCCGTCCAGGCTGCCGCGCAACACTGAGCAGCGTTCCCGTGCTATACAGTAGCTCCCTGCTGGCAGAAGCCGTTTTTAAATAACCTTTTTGGATTCTGAAAGGTCTAAATAAATAGTAAGAAGAGGGCTCTCTCATGATAACACATGGAGATCCTCTTGGTGTAGAAAACTGTGGTCTCGAAAAACAGGGAGGATGCACTCGTAGCCTGATTCACTTGATATTTGAACCTCTCGGTCTTACGAGATCCACAATACGAGCTTCCTTCTCCCCCCAGAGTCCAGTCAGAGGTGAAAACCCTGAAGTGATTTCCGACACAGACGCCATGCCGGCTGGCGACGACGCGCCGTTTCCCCGGCTGAAATCGGAGGACAGCGGCATCGGGCTGAGCGCCTCGTCGCCGGAGCTCTCAGAGCACTTGCGGGTGCCCCGGGTTTCCCCGGACAAAGACGACGTCTGGAAGAAGGGCGGGAGCATGCAGAGGACGTTCCTTTGCATCCAGGAGCTGATCGCCAACTTTGCCCACAAGAACGTTTTCGGGGCACCGCTGAAGGCGTCCGGGGAAGACACCAAGCCGGCGGAGGAGCCCGCGGGTCCGCGGGATGAGGGCGGGAAGGGCTCCTGGGAGGCCCGGCCCCTGGGCGGCGTGCCCCAGTTCAAGCAGATGCTCTCCGACCTCTTCACGGCCCGAGGGTCCCCCTTCAAGGCCAGGAGCGTGGAGCCGCCCTCACCCCCGCCCCGCAGCCCCGGCCGCAAGAAGGACGAGGGGTGGGCCTTGGACCAAGTGATCCTCGACCTGGAGGGCTCCCGGGAGGGCGTCCGGGAGGCCTTCGCGGCCGCCTGCCACCTGCTGCTGGACTGCGCCACCTTCCCCGTGTACCTGTCCGAGGAGGAGATGGAGCAGCTCTGTGAGGTCCTCTTCCAGCCTCCGGGTGAGGGGCACCCCGGGAGTGTGCCGGGAGGGGTTGGGAGCCTCGGGCCCCTGAGGGCTATAGACGAGTTAAGACTCCACAGAGACTGAGAGGGCGCTGTCTGCCCACCCCATTTTCCTTCCTTGTTTTGTAGTTCCCGTGTACAGTTTGGGTTTGTCTTCACCAGACGGGAACCTAACGAAGCTCCCTCTGTATCTTTACAATCCCTTTTTTTTTTTTTTTTTTTGGCTGCGCCCCCTGGCATGTGGGATCTTCCCTGTATGTAGCTCAGACAGTAAAGAATCTGCCTCCAATGCAGAAAACCCAGGTTCAATCCTTGGGTCTGGATGGTCCTCTGGAGAAGGGAATGGCAATCCACTCCAGTAGTCTGGCTTGGAGAATCCCCACGGACAGAGGAGCCCAGTGGGTCACAGTCCATGGGGTCACAAAGAGTCTGACACAACTGAGCAACTAACACTTCACGGCCTGTGAGATCGTAGTTCCCCGACCAGGTATTGAACCCACGCCCCCTGCAGTGGAAGCGCAGTCTTAACCCCTGGAGCGCCAAGGAAACCCCTGGATCTATATTTTTTAAACTTCACGTGCCCAGCACAGCCTGTTAAAAAGTCTGAGACGTAAAAGGAGCCTCATCCTAGTCAGTACATAGACTGCTTCGTGAGACCTGTTACTAAAGCTTTATGTGTGAGTGTGCCAGGGCTCCCATAACAAAGTACCACCCACTGAGTGGCTTAAACCACAGAAATGTGTCCTTGCATGGTCTGAGGCCAGAAGTCTGAGGTCAGCATGTTGGCAGGGCCCTGCTCCCTCTGAAGGTGCTTCAGAAGGGTGTGTTCCAGCCGCTGGTAATTCCCAGGCTTGTGGGAGCCTAGCCCTCATCTTTCCATGGCATTCTTCCTGTGTACGAGTCTGTGTTCAAATTTCCCTTCGGTAAGGTACCCGCTGGGCTTCCCAGTGGCGCTAGTGGTAAAGAACCCGCCTGCCGCTTAGCAGCAGCAGCCAATACAGGAGACAATAAGGAACGCGGTTCAGTCCCTGGGTCAGAGAGATCCCCTGGAGAAGGGTATGGCTGGCCACTCCAGTCTTCTTGCCTGGAGAATCCCATTGACACAGGAGCCTGGCGGACTACAGTCCATAGAGTTGCAGAGTCGGACACGACTGAAGCGACTGAGCACGCACGACTCAGGGCACCCATTACATTAGTTTAGAGGCCCACCCACTCCACCAGGGCCTCATTTTAACTAATTACATCTGCGACCAATTTCCCAAGAGGTTCATTCTGAGGCCCTGCAGGTTTATAACCTTCAATGTAAGAATTTCTATGAGGGCGCAGTTCAGACTATTACCGGCAGCACGTTAAGGCCGGGCTGCCATTACAAAATACCATAGGCTGGGGGGCGCTTAAACCACAGAAATGTATTTTCTCACAGTTCTGGGTCTAGAAGTTCGAGATCAGGGTGCCAGCATAGTCAGCGTCTGGTGAGAGCTCTTCCCTGCATTACAGACTGCCACCTTCTCACCATGTGTTCACATCCCGGGACGTGTGTGGGGTGTGTAGGGGGTCTCTCTGGTGTTTTCTAATAAGGGCTCCAATCCCATCATGTCAGCCACCCCTCAGGACCTCATCTAGACCTGGTCACTCCCATAGGCACCCCCCCCCAAATACTATTACCCTAGAGGGTTGGGGCATTCACATGTGAATTTCAAGCACATGCAGTTGAGTCTCTTGCAAGCAGGGAACACTTTAAAGAAAAAAGCATCAAGGGGAAGGTATAAAAGAAGAGTGATCAAGTTGCTAGGAGCTGAGGGTGAAGATTTCCCCTCTCATCATCACCTTTGTTAAAGGTCCCATGCAGTGTGTCTTTTGACTCCCAGGCTGCAGATGACAGAATAGTTGGAAGAAATGCATTTAGAACTGATGTCTTTGGCATATTTTTAGCCTCTTGTAAAGCTAATGCCATGTGCTCTACCACGACGAGAACTTTGAAAACACATTTTGAGCTCTGCACCAACAAGTGTAACTTACTATATGTAAATTTTAACAAGTACTTTAATTCAGATTTTGCTGTGTGTGTGTATGTGTGTGTGTGTGTGTGTGTGTGTGTGTGTGTGTGTGTGGCTGTACTGGGTCTTTGTTGTGCATGGGCCCTTCATTGCTGTGACAAGGCTTTCTCTAGTTATGCCGTGCAGGCTTCTCACTGGGGTGGCGTCTCTTGTTGCAGAGCACAGTCTCTCAGGCGTGAAGGCTTCAGTCATTGTAGGGTACAGGTTTAGTTGCCTCAAGGCATGTGAGATCTTCCCAGACCAGGGATCCAACCTGTGTCCCATGCCCTGGCCGGCAGATCCTTAACCACTTGTCCACAGGGAAAGTCCCATTTACAAAATGTTTTAAACGAGAGAAACGTGTTTTGAATTATCTCAAAGCCCCAAGAGTGACATTTGCAGAACTTGAACATTCTGCTAGCACATGACTTTGGTCTCATTGGTCCCCTGGCCCTGAATGGTGACAGTGGAGCATGTCACCACCAGAAGGTGATCACACTGCTGTGCAGGTGGCCTCCCGGACCTGAAGGTCTTGGAGCCCGCAGGCTGGTGAGCCAGTCTCAAGAGGTTTTTGTGTGTTTCTGTCCTCTCTGGTTGGCTTCCTTTCAGGAGCTGGCGATTCCGGTTTTCCGCCTTGGCTGAAGTCCCTGATGACCATCTGCTGCTGTGTGACGGACTGCGACCTCCAGAATGTGGCCATCTCCACCCTACTCGAAGTGATCAACCACTCCCAGTCCCTTGCCCTCGTCACTGAAGACAAGATGAAACGCTATAAAAGCTCCGGACACAACCCATTCTTCGGCAAGCTGCAGATGGTGACGGTTCCTCCCATCGCTCCAGGAATACTGAAAGTCATTGCAGAGAAAACAGACTTCTATCAGGTATTTCCCACCGGGAAGAGGAAAGCTGGGACCCTGAGACCTTCTTCCCAGACTCTTTCTTTGAAGCTGTCCCTGAGGTTTTGGGGTTGGGGTGTGTGGATGTGTGTGTGTATGCATTCAGTTGCTCAGTCATGTTCAACTCTTTGCCAACCCCATGGTCTGTAACCCACCCAGGCTCCTCTGTCCATGGAATTCTCCAGGCAAGAATACTGGAGGGGGTTGCCATTTACTTCTCCAAGGGTTCTTCCCAACCTAGTGATCAAAAACCATGTGTCTTGCATCTCCAGCATTGACAGGCGGATTCTTTACCGCCTGCTACTAGGGAAGGCCTAAGGTTTTGGTGGTGGTGACAAAGAATATGGTGCCTTGGGTAGCAGCCAGAGAGGATGGCTGGAGCCCTGGGCCTGCTTTGTCTGTCTCTAACCCCAGCTCCTGGCAGTTTATGGACCTGCAGCAAGTGTTCAGTAATATTTGTGTTCACTGTTAGGTTGACTCAACTCCGTAAGTAAGAATTGTTAACTTATCTTAATACACAGAAAGAGAAACTTTGTCCCACTTTGTGAGATTTGAGGCTTTGAGGTTATTTAGCCTCAAGGAAAACTTCCGTTTCTCAGTCATATCTGACTCTGCGACCCCATGGACTGCAGCATGCCAGGTCTCCCTGTCCATCACCAGCTCCTGGAGTTTACTCAGACTGATGTTCATTGAGTCAGTGATGCCATCCAACCATCTCATCCTCTGTTGTCCCCTTCTCCTCCTGCCCTCAATTTTTCCCAGCCTCAGGGTCTTTTCAAATGAATCAGTTCTTCATGTTAGGTGGCCAAAGTATTGGAGTTTCAGCTTCAACATCAGTTCTTCCAATGGACATTCAGGACTGATTTCCTTTAGGATGGACTGGTTGGATCTCCTTGCAGTCCAAGGGACTCTCAAGAGTCGTCTCCAATACCACAGTTCAAAAGCATCAATTCTTTGGTGCTCAGCCTTCTTCACAGTCCAACTCTCACATCCATACATGACCACAGGAAAAACCATAGCCTTGACTAGACAGACAGTCAGCAAAGTAATGTCTCTGCTTTTGAATATGCTATCTAGGTTGGTCATAACTTTTCTTCCAAGGAGTAAGCGTCTTTTAATTTCATGGCTGCAGTCACCATCTGCAGTGATTTTGGAGCCCCCCAAAATAGAGTCTGACACTGTTTCCACTGTTTCTCCATCTATTTCCCATGAAGTGATGGGACTGGATGCCATGATCTTCGCTTTCTGAATGTTGAGCTTTAAGCCAACTTCTTCACTGTCCACTTTCACTTTCATCAAGAGGCTCTTTATTTCCTCTTTACTTTCTGCCATAAGAGTGGTGTCATCTGCATATCTGAGGTTATTGATATTTCTCCTGGCAATCTTGATTCCAGCTTGTGCTTCTTCCAGTACAGCATTTAGGCTCCACTAATCACTAGATGATGGCTCTATTATTTTTAACAATGCTCTGGGGCACAAATTACTCCACAGCCTGATCCAGTTTATATGCTTGACTCAGGTAGGTTTTTTCTTTTAATGTTTATTTATGTGTGTGTGTATATAAATATATTATTTTTTGGCTGTGTCGGGTCTTAGTCGTGGCATGCAGGATCTTTGTTGTGATGTGTGGGCTTCTCTGTAGTTGCAGCTGCAGGCTTAGTTGCCCTGTGGCATGTGGGATCTTACTTCCCCACCCTGGGATGAATCCTTATCCTCTGCATTGGAAGGCAGATTCTTAACCACTGGGCCTCCAGGGAAGTCCCTGTCTCAAGTAGTTTTTTTGAGGCCAGTCTTAGAGATTTGTTTTGACACAGGAGGATTTTTCCTAGCTCTTTGTGTTCCTGTTAGCTCAGTTGGTAAAGAATCCACCTGTAATTCAGGAGACCCTGGTTCAATTCCTGGGTCGGGAAGACCCAATGGGGAAGTGACAGGGTAACCACTTCAGTGTTCTTAGGCTTCCCTTGTGGCTTAGCTGGTAAAGAATCCTCCTGCAATGTGGGAGACCTGGGTTCAATCCCTGGGTTGGAAAGATCCCCTGGAGAAGGGAAAGGCTACCCACTCCAGTATTCTAGCCTGGAGAATTCCATGGACAGTAGAGTCCATGGGGTTGCTGAGCGACTTTAATAAAATAAGATGTGTTCCTGTTTATTTCTGGTAAATGAGCTGGCCTTTGGTGTAGCTTGTTGCTATCGTGGAGCTAGCAGCCTCCTCTTAATTACTTACCATTAAAATCTCTTGTTATATCTGAGAGCACGCCTAGGCTTGACCTTATCCTACACTCTGTTCCCTTATAGAGAGCTGAGCAACTCTGTTTTGTGGCCCACCTCCTCCCTGGGCAAAATCTCTGAATCCTCTTGTGCAGGAAGAGCTGTAACTGGGTCAGTTGTGTGCTTCTCTTGGTGTGATTTCCTTGCGGGCGCTGGGCAGGGTGGTGGCCTCTGGTCTTCTGGGTTTGCCTCTTTTCCTCTCCTAATGAGTGATGAGTGTTCTTAGCCTGCTATGCTTAGATCGAGCCTCCACCCAAGAGCCAGTGCAGAGGAGTAAGATACTGGCGGCCTCTTCCTCCCAGGGAGATGCAAAAGCCTTATTATTAGCTGGGGAGCTGGGAGGAGAGGAGGCCCGCCTTCCTGGCCACCCCCTACCAAGTCAAGCTGGACTGAGAGGTGGATGGGGTCACAGTTGAAGTGCCATAGACTTAGTGCTTCTTGTGTTGGAATTTTTGTAGATTCTCTCGAGTTTTTCCTCATTTCTTGAATGCCCTTAGGATACTGTCCAGCAACTCTAAATGGCTGGCTGTTTTCTTTTTCTATAAGTTTCACTGGCAGAGGGTCCATGGTATGTTCAGTCTAGTCTCATTCGTGATGTTGGGTCCTGGCAGATTCTGAATTTAGTTGCTCCTCAACTTCTCCTTGTTCTCCCTGTCTTCTTTCCTACCAAAGTTGAGTCACAGAATAGATCTTGACTCTGTAGAACTTGGAACCACGGTGACTGGGCAGATCTTTTCCCCTGGTCCCACATGCATCACAGAGTTTGGCTTAGCTACATCATAGGCACAGAAGGAAAAGAGAAGAAAGAATTTCATCCGTGAATTCTTGGGAGGCTGTTAATAGAATAAGAATGATAGCACTCAGTACTTTCCTCTTGTTTGGGTATGCTTTTGTGAGTTCTTTCTGAAGCCTTGATTTTTATTTTGATTCAGATTTATGTACCTGAGCACGTGCTACTTGCCAAGCACGGGAGCATATGTTATATATTAATGTCACCAGGTTCTCAAGAACGAGACAGGGCTGGAGCCTGCCCACATTGAGATGCTGGAACTAGAGACGGTAAAGCAGCCTATACACTCAGCCAGGGTGCGCCCCAGGTTCTCAGACTCCAGGCGTCGGGCTGGTTCCAGACCCTCTAGCCTTTTTCTTGTTCCTGTGAAACAGCTTACATACCAGCGTTCATTCTGCCTACAGTGCCAGCAAGAGAAAGGTCAGATGTTCCAAGAGTGCCCTGCCCTTTCTAAGTAGTAATGGCAGATTGCCAGCCGCTAAGAAAATGTCCAGAGCGTAGGGACCGAGAAGGCAAAGATGATGAGTGGACAGGCGTGTTGTTTTGTGATCAATGTCAAGTCTCAAAAACCCTCCAGAAAACCTTTAAACCTTCCAAGTGAGCATCTTACACATAAATTTACACTAGGGACTGCAAGTAAAGGGGCGACTTTATCTTATTTGGAAATGCCTTAGCTGTTCAGTGAGCTTTCATCACTTGGTTTAGCACAAACCCGAGAAATGTAACTTATCCTGATCTGGAGGGACTATTTTAGACAGACATTCCTGAAGCATAATTATTCTTAATAAAGTTTATCTAAAAGCTCATATCTCATTTACATTTTTTAGAAGTTTCTTCACTCGAGGTTCTTTCCTTGCTGACAAACTTGTAAAAGGTATAACAACATTTAACTTATATTAAACCTTCAGTTCAGTTCAGTCGCTCAGTCGTGCCCGACTCTTTGCAACCCCATGGACTGCAGCGCACCAGGCCTCCCTGTCCATCATCAACTCCCGGAGCTTACTCAAACTCATCTCCATTGAGTCGATGATGCCATCCAGCCATCTCATCCTCTGTCGTCCCCTTCTCCTCCCACCTTCAATCTTTTCCAGCCTCAGGGTCTTTTCAGATGAGTCAGTTCTTCGCATCAGGTGGCCAAAGTATTAGAGTTTCAGCATCAGCATCAGTCCTTCCAAGAAGGTCAATATATAAGATTTCGGTGAAGGAGGAGTTTAGTGCAATGAAGCGCTTATTTACAAAAGGTTTTCTGCTACTCAGGAGGAGCTGATGTCACCATGAAGGGATTTAGTGCTTTTCTAGATATGAAAGTGAAAATGGCATCCAACTCTTTGTAAGCCCACAGACTACACAGTCCATGGATTCTTCAGGCCAGAATACTGGAATGGGTTGCCTTTCCCTTCTCCAAGGGATCTTCCCAGCCCAGGGGTCAAACCCAGGTCTCTTGCATTGCAAGTGGATTCTTTACCAGCTGAGCTACAAGGGAAGCCCAAGAATACTGTAGTGGGTAGTCTATCCTTTCTCCAAGGGATCTTCCCAACCCAGGGATCAAACCGGAATCTCCTGCATTGCAGGCAGATTCTTTACCAGCTGAGCTACCAGGGAAGCCCTTTCTAGATATGGAGAGATGCAAAGGTGGGGATCAGTTCAAGTCAGTTCTTGAAAATATCTAAAGACTTGTCGCATCATCAGATTCCCTGGAGCACAGGGCTCCCCCCTCCACCCTGGTCAGCAGCTGCAGCAGCACAGGTTCAGGCTCTGGAGAGGCAGATGGCAAATGCCCTTGTTCTGTCGCTGGCCAAGCTCTTGGCAAGTGTCAGTTTGTAGTTGACAGAATGCTTGTATGACGTTTACGTGTAACTTGATAATTGTAAATCACATTTCCTTAAGTAAAAGATAAATAATGGTTAGGGTCTCAGGCCAGTCAGAGATTAATTAGATCTGTGCAAAGAAGAGTTTTGTCAAACAGAAATGTGTTAGTCGCTTAAGTCGTGGCCGACTCTTTGCAACCCCATGGACTGCAGCCCGCCAGGCTCTTCTGTCCATGGGATGACAGAGTATCACCTCTGTCATCTGAGACTGACGGCAGTCTCACCTCTGTCTAGGTGAGAACACTGGCATGGGTAACCATTTCCTTCTCCAGGGCATCTTCCCAACCCAGGGATCAAACCCGTGTCTCTTGCACTGTAGGCGATTTCCTTACTGTCTGAGCCACCAGGAAGCTCAGAAACAGATGAGTCAAAGTTCTTTGATCTACAAGGTCTCTAAAACATAATCTGTGAGACATCATCTTTTTCCATGACTCCCCCCAAAAAAAGCCTTCAGAAATTCCCCCTCCTACTTAGCAGCAGCAGCAGCAGGAGTGGGAATCAGCCTTTTTTTTTGAGTCTCACCCTGGTTGGTCCCGCTGGTGTCCCCGGGAACTTCAGAAGGGGCTACAGTCATTCGCACACATCATATGTTTAAATAGCCAAGATCAGAGTTGAGGAGATGAAGGACTTGATCCTGGCATACAGTTTGGGCCCTGAAGATGAGCCTGGCTTCTGCTACAGCTTTTAGCATAGAAATGGGAAGAAGCAAGTTTGTGGGATTAAAGCTGAACACCAGTTAGAGCCAACCACCGGTGGTAGGGTGCTAGGGTGTCTACCCCAGGACAGCGACCACCACAGATCCCCCGCCAAACTTCCTAGAGGGCACAACCCTGGCACCCCAGCACCGGCTCAGAGGGAGCCTTGGTGTGTGCTGATTGAGAGGACGTCTCCGTCGTCAACAGGTGCCTGCTGCTAGGTGGTTCCCCTCTGCAAGCGGAGGTCTGGGCTAGAGCTGCAGTGTCCTGGGTTGCTGACCCCCACATTTCACCTGTGCCGTTCCCCTTACCCAGTGGCTCCTGAGGGGACTGTGAGGTGGTTCGTTTGCCTGGCGGTGGTGGTTCTTTGTGTATTAAGGATGCTCGCATAGCAAAGGTAGGCAGGAACCGGCAGCTGGGAGCCAGACTGGCCTGCCAAAGGAGGAAAGGGGCAGGGCTTGGCGGTGCTCACCCAGTCTCCCCTCTGTGCAGAGGGTGGCTCGAGTGCTCTGGAATCAGCTGAACAAGGAGACCCGGGAGCATCACGTCACGTGCGTGGAGTTGTTCTACCGGCTGCACTGCCTGGCCCCCACGGCCAGCATCTGCGAGGACATCATCTGCCACGCCCTCCTGAACCCTGACAAGGTGAGTCTCTGCAGCCGGCGACCT
>SJYC01109225.1:0-13148 GCA_006408675.1 Madoqua kirkii
AGGGATCGAACCCAGGTCTCTCGCATTGCAAGTGGATTCTTTACCATCTGAGCTATCAGGGAGGCCCTCGGGCAGACTCGCCTGTATCCAACAGGAGCCATTCTGGGGCGCAGTGGACACCCTGTTTAACGGGCAGGGGTGTGGCATCAGCAGCACTTTAATACATCAGTAATTTCAGAACCGGAAGGCCTGCAGAAGCCTGAGCCGCCCCATGTCGTATTAAAGCTTACCAGGGACACCTGCCCAGGCTCCCGTGAAGCTCGCAGGCCCCCAGAGCTCTGGGCGAAGCAGGCAGCTGCAGAGCACGTGTCGCCCCCGGAGCCAGGGCCTGTCCTCTAAGCCGGGGGTCCCCAGGCCCCGGGCTTCAGATCAGAACCTGCTGCCAGCTCAGCAGTGGTGTTAAATGAGAAGTGAAGAGCACGATAACTGTCACGAGCATGGAATCCTTCTGAAACCGTCCCCCATCTGACCCCAGTCCATGGGAAAAAGTTGTCTTCCGTGAAACTGGTGCCCAAGAGGATGGTACTGCCAAGGCCCACAAGGAGGTCATGCCCCATGTTCTCCAGCCGCAGGCCTGGCTGTGGCCCTGGACTCTGGTCGTCGTGGAGTCTGGAACATGGACTGCCCCGCCAAACACCAGGCCCCTTAGCTCAGGCACCTCTACCCTGCTTGCCTTCTTTCCGCTGAGTTCTTGTCTGTCGTTTAAATGGGGCTCGTGACCACTGAGAACGCCGTTCTGTTAAGAAAGAAACCAGGCGCCTCACTCCCCTTTTCTCTCCTGTTCAAGGGAACCAGGTTGGAAGCTCTGTTTCGATTTTCTGTCATCTGGCACCTGACCAGAGAGAGCCAGGGCAGCAGAGTGACGTCTCACAATCGCTCCTTTGACAGGTGACGGGGACTTTTTTTTCTTTTTTAATAACTTAACCCTTAAGGGAAAAGGACACTTTGGAGAGGTGCTGGGTCAGCATGCCATGCTAGGATCGCAGAAATGCATGAAATGGAAACCACCCCCTACCCCCGCCCCATGTTCTTGATGCAGAGAGATTCCTGGGGTCCTCTCAGTGAATTCAGGCCAGACAGGTGTGACTACCTCGTAGGGGGTTTCTTACCTTATCTTGAAGGGAGGAAGCCCTGCGTGCATCAGAGTCACCTGAGGAGCTGGCAGAATGAGCCCCCCGAGGGGGCTTGGCAGGAAGATGAAGAGGGGTAAATCTTGGCCAGGCTTCCCCGGCAGCTCAGTGGTAAAGAACCCACCTGCCAGTCAGTGTAGGAGACACAGGTTCGATCCCCAGGTCAAGAAGATCTCCTGAAGAAGGAAAAGGCAACCCACTCCAGTATTCTTGCCTAGGAAATGCCATGGACAGAGGGGCCTGAAAGGCTACCATCCTTGGGGTTGCAAAGAGTAGGACGCAACGGAGCATGCACTCACACACACGGATCTTAACTAGGGTGGCGGCCACACTGGGTGTGTGCAGCTGCGATGTCCTCAATCCCAGGCCCAAAGCCGTGCCTCTTATTACAGGCATGTTCTGTTCTACACTGGTTTTTAAAAATCTCCTACTTTGTTTCTTGTAAGCTTCCCTGGTGGCTCAGAGGGTAAAGTGTCTGCCTACAAGGCAGGAGACCTGGATTCGATCCCTGGGTCGGGATGATCCCCTGGAGAAGGAAATGGCAACCCGCTCCACTATTCTTGCCTGGAAAATCCCGTGGACAGAGGAGCCTGGTGGGCTACAGTCTGTGGGGTCACAAGGAGTCAGACACGACTGAGCGATGTCACTTTCATTTTTACCTTGTTCCTGGAGCCCTAGATGGGGGGTCAGACACGCAGCCTTGGAGAGATTCCAGCTGGTCCTAATGTACCACACCCGCCCCCAATTTGTGAGGAGGCCCAGGCAGCAGCATTTTTTAAAGCTCCCCTGACTTAGCAATTCAACAAGCCAGCAACAGCGACCCTAGCTGGAAGCAGGGTTGACCTCGTGGTCCTCATCTGCCTGGGCCTGCAAGTCCAGCCTCCCCAGGTGGGACTCCCCCCGAGGGTGTCCTGACCACCCTGACGGTGCGTATCCACACCCTGCCCCCCCCACCCTGTGGCAGATCTCTGTTCGTGGTGCTGGACAGCCTGGGCAGCTCGGACGGGCCATCGGGGCCGCCGCCCAGGGCTGGCTGGTGCGGGCTCTCTCCCTGGGTGACGTGGCCCGCATCCTGGAGCCCGTGCTCCTGCTGCTGCTGCAGCCCAAGACCCAGCGGACCACCATCCACTGCCTCACGCGGGAGAACTCGGCGGGTGAGCACACCGTGCGGGGACCAGGCCGGCCCTGCGTCCCGGGGACCCTGGGCCTGAGGGAGGGAAAGGGTGGCCAGGCCCTCCCTGCCACCCTGGGGCCGCAGTCAAGGCACTCAGACCAACAGGATGGTTTCACCAGATTTGAAAGGACGGGGAGGTACTTTGTGGGGCCTCCTAAAATTTCCGGATCAGATGAACCAGCACTGAGAAATGCTAAGTCGTAGGTTTGTTGTTTTCACTGAAAAATATATGATTTTTTAAAAATATATTAAAAAGGAAAATACTAGCAGCCCATGTTCCAATAAATATAACTGATTCTTGGTTCTCTTGCTGGAGAAAGCACTTCAAGCGCATCCAAAGTAGTAGGAGAGGAAAACAGACCATCCATGTGAAGGTCTTCAAGGCCACCTCTTCACTTAGGAAGGAAGTCTGAGGTCTGGTGTGAAGGTCATTTTGGGCTGCCCAGGCTAGCTCTTCTCAGACCTGGGACCCAGGTATGAATGATCGAGCATGTCGAAACCTGCATGTAAACTAATTAGTTGTGCTATATAAACATCACTTCTGCTCAAGAACCATCAACAAGGTAAGTGGTTTCTATCTGCTCTCCAAGGTTCTTTCCAGCCTTAACCTAAAATCAGAGAAGTAGAACAAACAGACCTCTGGGCTCTGAGAACTTTCAGAGGCATCTTTAACGAAATTTTAAAGAATAGAGGAGAGGTAGGAAAAGGAAAGAAATGAAACAGATGATGTCATTGAATTTCAGTGATGAATACCTAGCAAAGTTTATGGTCTAACGTCACTTCCCACAATAGGTATATTTTATGATTTCCTGCAATTCTCTAAGCAGTGGCTTTACAGACTGACTAGTGTGTTTAGCTTAGTGGGTTATAAATACTCAGTGTTCATCAGTCTCATCTTACAGAGGAATGCAGCCCAACACCTAAGTCAGCAAAGATTCCCAGGTGGCTGCCCTCTCTACAAGATTCCTTGTTTAAAAACTAGGAGGCATTTTATTACTCCACACTTAGAAGAAAGTAAAATACAAAGAACTGTAAACTAAGCACCTTCTTAAAAGTTGAATCTTCATTTATGGCAGCTCAATTTTGAAGCATTTCTTTGCTTTAACCAGAAACTCTACAGCCTGCCAGGTGTTAACAGTCTCGGGGCGCTTCCTGCTGCGTCTTCTAATTCCTGTCTAGTGCTACCTGCCTGTTAAGAAAAAAATGTGTCTTCCCTGCCCTGTTTGCTCCCTGGAAACAACCAGAAGGGTTCTGCTTCCCCTCCTCGCTGCTGCAGTAGTCCTTCGGAAATCTCATTTTAAATACTGTTTAAAGTGGAACAACAGGAAGCTCATATTTCTAATATCTTATCCTTCCTTCTTTCCTAACCTGGCTTAATGTTCATGGAATAGATTTGTTGAAAGCTGCCTATTAAAAATGTTTGGCAGTGCCGAAGACATCTGGCTTTTCTTTCCTTTTTAAAAGAGACCTGAGCACTTTAAAGTGTTGTCTGTGTTCCGATCTCAGAGGTGCTGACAAGTGCACATTTTAAAAATTGGAGTAATCAGGAAATAAAAGCACAAATAAAGCCCCTTGCCATGCCTGCCAGCAGAGCACTTTACAGTTCATGGTTCAGCAGATATCCTCCCAGACATTTCCACAGTTGCGTGTTACAGATACTCTCCCCGAAGCGGACTTTTTTCTGGACAGCAAGATTCCACAGCTTGCTGGTTTCTCTGAACACTCAATGTACTCTGCACTTTGCTCCATATCGGTGCATGCAGGTGTGTCTTTAGGAAACCCAGCAGTGGCCTCTGCGGGCCTGCACCACGAGCTTCAGTCCTCTTACTTGTGGATGCTTTGTCTGTCTTTTTACAGCACATTTCAGCGGTACCCTTTCAGTTTTGAAAAACCTTCTGTCGACATTTCTGTAGGGTACCCTTTTTTGAAAGGAAAGTTGTGGGAGAAAACGATAGGCATTTTTATAGATCACCTTCCCCTAAACTTGGTATATTTATATTTTCTATAAAAGTATAACTAAATTACCCAATTTCTTGAACATTTTAAAAGACCTGTTCACTTTGCTCTGACTTCCGTCTGTAATGTAACGTAGACTCTAGTGTTATCATTTCATGCAGGAACTATATTTTGTTGTTTTTTCATGCTTTATTTTTTATTGCAGTATCGTTGATGTACAGTGCTACACAAGTTTCGTGTGCACAGCATGGTGATTCATGATTTTTAAAGGTTACATTCCATTTGTGGGCTTCCCTGGTGGCTCAGTTGGTGAAGAATCAGCCTGCAATGCGGTAGACCCAGGATCCCTGGGAGGGGAAGATCCCCTGGAGAAGGAAATGGCAGCCCACTCCAGTATTCTTGCCTGGAGAATTCCAGCGACAGAGGAGCCTGGTGGGCCACAGTCCTATGGGATCTTGAAGAGTCAGACACGACTGAGCCTCTGAGCATACTCAATTTATAGTTAGTATATCATATTGGTTATATTCTCTATGTGAAAGTGAAAGCCCCTCAGCCATCCATGAAATTCTCCAGGCAAGAACACCGGCGTGGATTGCCAGTTCCTCCTCCAGGGGACCATCCCAACCCATCCAGATACTGCCAAGAATTTGTCTTGCCCCTTCCCCACCCCCATGGAGCGTTTTACTAATACTGATCTTGCTGCCTCCCTTTAAGACCAAGATCATCGTGGAACTGCTGACATAACTAACCCTTCTGTTCTCAAGCTGTCTGTCATTCTGTCCCTTGCAGAAGACTGGCACCACTGGCTCAACAGGAAGCAAGCCTCGTTCGCTGAGGCATGGGACGCACCCGAGCTGCCAGAGGACAGCTGTGAGGACGGCGCGCCCCTGAGCCAGCTCACCACGGTGGACCGCGAGGCCATCTGGGCCGAGGTGGAGACGGAGCCAGAGGCGCGCCCGGCGGGCCGCGAGCCCCATGAGCATGACCGCCCTGTGCGCCTCGAGGACCTGCTGGACGGGCAGGCCCCCACAGTCGCCGAGGACGGCAGCGAGCGCACCGAGTCGGCGGACACGAGCTCCGGCGCCACGGACAGCAGCGAGAACACGTCCTCAGTCTCCTCGCCGGCACACGACCCGCAGGAGCTGAGCGGCGGCGAGCAGTGCTGTGCGCCCCTGGCCGCGGCCACCTGGACCCCCAGCCCGCAGGCGGGCAGCCCCACATGCCTGGCGCGCGTGGACTCGGACCGGACTCAGGCCTCGGAGTCACTGCCATCCAGCGACGAGGAGGCAGCCGCGGAGCTGCAGGAGCTGACGGCGGCCCGGCTGCGGAAGCAGCAGCGCGAGAGGCAGGCGAGGCTGGAGGCCCTGTTCGCGCACATCCTGCTCTATCTCCAACCCTACGACTCGCAGCGGGTGCTCTACGCCTTCTCGGTGCTGGAGACTGTGCTCAGAACCAACCCGCGCGAGTTCATCGAGGCCGTGTCCAGGACCAGCGTGGACACCAGCGCCACGGCGCACCTCAACCTCATCTCCAACCTCCTGGCCCGCCACCAGGAGGCGCTGGGGGGCCAGAGCTTCTACGGCAAGCTCCCGAGCCAGCCCCCCAGTGCGTGCCCGCACTCGCTGCTCATCGAGCTCCTCACCTACCTGTGCCTCAGTTTCCTCCGCAGCTATTACCCTTGCTCCCTGAGGGTCTCGCACCGGGACATCCTGGGCAACCGGGACGTGCAGGTCAAGAGCGTGGAGGTCCTGATCAGGTGATGACGCAGCTGGTCTCGGTGGCCAAGGCAGCCGAGGGCAAGAATGTGGAGTTCATCCAGGGCCTGCTGCAGAGATGCCGGGTCCAGGAGTTCGTCCTGCTCTCGCTGTCCGCCTCCATGTACACAAGCCAGAAGCGCTATGGGCTGGCCACGGCTGCGCCGGGCGGAGCCCTGCGGGAGGAGGGCGTGCTAGAGGAGCACGTCATCAACCTGGGCCAGGACCAGGTCTGGAGCGAGCACCCGCTGCAGATCGAGCTGCTGAAGCTGCTGCAGGTGCTCATCGTGCTGGAGTACCACCTGGGCCAAGGGCCTGAGGAGGCGGAGCAGCTGCGCGACCTGCCCCGGGAGTGGCGGCGGGCCCTGAACTTCCAGCAGGCCATCAGCGCCCTGCAGTACGTGCGGCCCCACCCTCTCACGTCGCAGGGGCTGCTGGTGGCCGCCGTGGTCAGGGGCCTGCAGCCCGCCTACGGCTACGGCATGCACCCGGCCTGGGTAAGCCTGGTCACGCATTCCTTGCCGTACTTCGGGAGGTCCCTGGGCTGGACCGTAACACCCTTCGTCGTCCAGATCTGCAAAAACTTGGATGAGCTGGTCAAGCAGTATGAGGGTGAATCAGCGAAGCTGTCCATCAGGTACAGTGAGCCTTGAGGCAACTGGTGCTTGGGTGCTAAGTCCCTCCAGTCGTGTCTGACTCTTCTGAGACCCCGCGGAGTAGCCCGCCAGGCTCCTCTGCCCATGGGATCCTCCAGCAAAGATTCTGGAGTGGGTTGCCACCTCCTCCTCCAGGAGCTCTTCCCTATCCAAGGATGGAACCTGTGTCTCCTATGGCTCCTACTTTGGCAGGCGGGTTCTTTACCACTGGCGCCACCTGGGAAGAGGCAGATTCCTATTTCGGTGAAGGTGAAGTTACTCAATGGTGTCCAACTCTTTGCGACCCCGTGGACTGTAACTTGGCGTCTCCGTCCATGGGATTCTCTGTCCATGGGATTCTCCAGGCAAGAATACTGGAGTGGATTGCCATTTCCTTCTCCAGAGGAATCTTCCTGACCCAGGAATCGAACCTGGGTCTCCCGCATTGGAGGCAGACGCTTTAACCTCTGAGCTACCAGGGAAGCCCTATTGCTTTAGTGACAGCTTTTTGTCACGAATGGCTTATTGGCCCTCGCCAGTTGGAGGGTCCTTTCAGCCTAGTCAGAAACCTAGCTAGAAGTGTCAAGCGAAGGTAGCAAGGAACTGAATGTGGATTCCTTTATTTTTAATTCCATATGACCACCCAGGCCAGATCTGGGTTGTAGGACAAGTCAATCTGTCTCCATTATTTTTGCGAAACAGAAATAAAAGTGGGAATCCTCTGCACAGAAATCCTAAAACATCTGGAAACATTTTTCCAAAGCGACCAGATAAATGTAAAACAGCTCGGAAGAGGCCTGTCATTTTTGTAGCAGTATTTCATTCTGAGAGCCTCAGTCTGTTTTAAGATGGTGATATCTCTGTGGTTTCTATGTTTAGGATTAAAAACTTTTCTGGCCTCATTCTTAAAGATTTTCAAAACCAATTTCTCGTTTCTTCACCAAAGCATAACCTCCAAGAGGGAAAACATCTCCCCGGATTATCCACTCACTCTGTTGGAAGGCCTAACAACCATTAGTCATTTCTGTCTTTTGGAACAACCCAACCAAAGCAAAAAGGTAAATTGTTTTTTTTCCCGAGTTCAAGGCAGTTTTCATGTATTGTTTTGTCTTCTTTGGGATTATGTCTGTTTCAAATAAGAAATGTATATATGTAATACAGACACATGTGCCAGTGTTAATGCCAAGTAGCACACATGCGAACAGTGTAAGCCTGTGTGCCAGTGTGTGTGCAAATGCACAAACAGAAGCAACACACGTGGGGTTTTGTTCTCATTGGCCGCTCTGTGGGCAACTTCCCGCGGAGTAGCCCGCCAGGCTCCTCTGCCCATGGGATCCTCCAGCAAAGATTCTGGAGTGGGTTGCCACCTCCTCCTCCAGGAGCTCTTCCCTATCCAAGGATGGAACCTGTGTCTCCTATGGCTCCTACTTTGGCAGGCGGGTTCTTTACCACTGGCGCCACCTGGGAAGAGGCAGATTCCTATTTCGGTGAAGGTGAAGTTACTCAATGGTGTCCAACTCTTTGCGACCCCGTGGACTGTAACTTGGCGTCTCCGTCCATGGGATTCTCTGTCCATGGGATTCTCCAGGCAAGAATACTGGAGTGGATTGCCATTTCCTTCTCCAGAGGAATCTTCCTGACCCAGGAATCGAACCTGGGTCTCCCGCATTGGAGGCAGACGCTTTAACCTCTGAGCTACCAGGGAAGCCCTATTGCTTTAGTGACAGCTTTTTGTCACGAATGGCTTATTGGCCCTCGCCAGTTGGAGGGTCCTTTCAGCCTAGTCAGAAACCTAGCTAGAAGTGTCAAGCGAAGGTAGCAAGGAACTGAATGTGGATTCCTTTATTTTTAATTCCATATGACCACCCAGGCCAGATCTGGGTTGTAGGACAAGTCAATCTGTCTCCATTATTTTTGCGAAACAGAAATAAAAGTGGGAATCCTCTGCACAGAAATCCTAAAACATCTGGAAACATTTTTCCAAAGCGACCAGATAAATGTAAAACAGCTCGGAAGAGGCCTGTCATTTTTGTAGCAGTATTTCATTCTGAGAGCCTCAGTCTGTTTTAAGATGGTGATATCTCTGTGGTTTCTATGTTTAGGATTAAAAACTTTTCTGGCCTCATTCTTAAAGATTTTCAAAACCAATTTCTCGTTTCTTCACCAAAGCATAACCTCCAAGAGGGAAAACATCTCCCCGGATTATCCACTCACTCTGTTGGAAGGCCTAACAACCATTAGTCATTTCTGTCTTTTGGAACAACCCAACCAAAGCAAAAAGGTAAATTGTTTTTTTTCCCGAGTTCAAGGCAGTTTTCATGTATTGTTTTGTCTTCTTTGGGATTATGTCTGTTTCAAATAAGAAATGTATATATGTAATACAGACACATGTGCCAGTGTTAATGCCAAGTAGCACACATGCGAACAGTGTAAGCCTGTGTGCCAGTGTGTATGCAAATGCACAAACAGAAGCAACACACGTGGGGTTTTGTTCTCATTGGCCGCTCTGTGGGCAACTCTAGCCTTTGCCCAGTGTGGCATAGAATGTGATCTTTTTTCCATATTTTTTTTTTTTACTTGACTTTATGGAGTTTGAAGGCATTTTATGTTTTGATTACTCTACCGTAGAAAGTGAAAGTGAAAATAACCTCAGTCACGTCCAACTCTTTTTGACACCGAGGAGTGTAGCCTGCCAGGGTCCTCTGTCCACGGGATTCTCCAGGCCAGAATACTGGAGTGGGTTGCCATTCCCTTCTCCAGGGCGTCTTCCCATCTCCCACAATGCAGGCAGATTCTTTACCACCTGAGCCACCAGGGAAGCCCACTCTACCCTGAGGTGAAGTCGCTCAGTGGTGTCCGACTCTTTGCGACCCTGTGGACTGTAACCTACTAGGCTTCTCTGTCCATGGGATTCTCCATGCAAGAATACTGGAGTGGATTGCCATTTCCTTCTCCAGGGGATCTTCCCGACTCAGGGATCGAACCCGAGTCTCCTGCGTCAAAGGCAGGCGCTTTAACCTCTGAGCCACCAGGGCCACTCTGCCCTACCTGGTATTAAATTTTAGAACGGAGCTAGTACTTTGGTTGAGGGATTTGCAAAGTTTGTAACAAGTTTATAATGAGCCTCAGACTCACAGACATCCTTCTCTGAAGGGAAGTCATGGGTTTAAATGCTCAGGGAAGCTTCTTATTTCTAGACCACATGTTGCCCTTGCCCTGGGGAGTGCACCAACCCAGACTCCATCTCACCAGCCCCAGAGTCCTCATGGAAAGGGGAACGCAGCCCGGTCTCAAGTGTTCATCTCTGTTTTTCAGAGCACTGCTGTGACCGACCCTACCAATCTGAAGAATGCCAAGAATGCTATTCTGGAAGAACTCCCTCGAATCGTTAACACCATGGCCCTTCTCTGGAACGTCCTCAGGAAGGAGGAGACTCAGAAGAGACCTGTTGATCTCCTTGGAGCCACGAAGGGATCCTCTTCCGTTTACTTTAAAACCACCAAAGTGAGAGAGCTTCCTCTGCAGGCTTACAATTTCCTTTGTCTTGTATTGTCCTTCCAGAAATAAAAATACACAGGGATGTATACATACATAGTCAAAGACAACGTGCCCAGAGAAACCCACGTCAGAAGTACTGTTACAAGTAAACCGGAAGTAGAAATCTCCAGCTTGTTTATTAGAGTAAGCCTTATATTCATGGGAAGAAGGCTTTTGTGAGCACTTTTCAGCTTATTTTTTCCCCTTTGGCTATTTATAAAAGTTGTTTTTGGCCATGATGGGTGTTTGTTGCAGCAAGGGCATTCTCTGGTTGCAGGGAGCAGCGTCTGTGCCTCATCGCGGTGTGTGGGCCTCCCATTGCGGTGGCTTCTCACGTCATGGAGCACAGAATCTTGGGCTCGCAGACTTCAGTCGGTGCAACTCCCGGGATCTGGAGCACAGGCTCAGTAGTTGTGGCAGAGGGAATGAATGAGTTGCTTGACTGCATATGGGATCTTCCCAGATCAGGACTTGAACCATGTCTCGTACATGGGATGCTTGACTGCTGAGCCATCAGGAAAGCCGCTCAGTCATTAATTCTTGAGCCAGGCATTGATGACTCGGGAGGCCTGGGAGGTGAAAGCTTTTCCACAAACAAGAGGCCAGCAGAGGACAAGCAGGGAAGGATCTGTCCCAGGAAGTCCCCAGAGGGTCCCGTGCTGCATTAAACCCTTGACTCTCCCTGGGAGGCACCCAGGCACGTAACTCAGTGTGTGATCGCCATGTTCCGGGGCTCCCAGTTGTCCGGCCATGTCTCCCGTCCGCTGAGCAATGCTGGCACGTGCCCTTAGGACTTAACACCAGCCTCTGGCAGCCTGGGTTCAGCAGAACAGGTCAGGCCCAGGGACTTAGGTCGCCTGGATTTGGCTCCCTGCTCAGCTGCTTTGTGGGACCTTGAGCACGTGCATTAAACCTCTGTGTGCTGTCGTTTGCTCCGCTGCAAACAGTGCTGGGCATCATCTGAGCACTCTATATTTACTGGTGTTATTCAGGCCTCACCGGCAGGTGAGGTGCTATTACTATTCCCAGGTGACAAGTGAGGGGTGTAGAGACAGCATGTGATTCTTTCTGTGGTCAGTCTGGCAGTGTGACTCCCAGACCAGAGGGCTTTTAGGTTCTGGGAGGTGCAGGTGGCCTCCAAAAATTTTCTGTTGGTTCCAGGGATGACTTCTAAGGAAAATCTACCACAGGAACCTGCTTAAATTAAGCCTAAAAATTAATTTCTAAAAAGGTTCAGAAGGTTCACTCAGCCTGAGCCTCCGTTTCCTCCTCTGTGAAATGATCCTGTTACTAGTAGCCTGCCCCCTGGACTGATGGAAGAATTCATTGTGGTGATGGCTGACAGTTACTGGAGGCTTCCCAGGGGCTTCCCAGGTGTCTCAGTGGTTAAAGAAAGAAACAAACAAGCATGCCTGCAGTGCAGGAGACGTGGATTCAGTCCCTGGGTTCGGAAGATTCCCTGGCAAAGGGAATGGCAACCCACCCCAGTATTCTTTCCTGGAGAATTCCATAGACAGAGGAGCTTGGCGGGCTACAGTCCACAGGGTTGTGAAAGTTGGACATGACTGAACAACAACAGTGCAACATTTGCTGAGCACTTCACCCAAGCCCTCCCTGAAGGACCCAAGGCCCTGAGCTGGGGCCCACGCCATCTCTCTGAAGCAGAAACCATGGGAGGAGGGAGAAGATGTCCCCATCCCTGGCTCAGCTGTATCTAAAGTGATGCTAGACAAAGGCAGTGGGGACAGGGACATCAGTCCCTCAGTTGTCTCCGACTCTTTGCGACCCCATGGACTGCAGCATGCCAGGCCTCCCTGTTCATCACCAACTCCCAAAGCTTGCTCAAACTCATGTTCATTGAGTTGGTGATGCCATCCAACCATATCATCCTCAGTCATCCCCTTCTCCTCCCACCTTCAATCTTTCCCAGCATCAGGGTCTTTTCCAATGAGTCAGCTCTTCGCATGAGGTAGCCAAAGTATTGGAGCTTCAGCGTCAATTCTTCCCATGAATATTCAGAGCTGATTTCCTTTAGGATGGACTTGGTTGGATCTCCTTGCAGTCCAAGGGACTCTTAAGAGACTTCTCCAACACCACAGTTCAAAAGCATAAATTCTTCGGCGCTCAGCTTTCTTTATGGTCCAACTCTCACATCCATACATGACTCCTGGAAAAACCATAGCTTTGACTAGGCAGTCCTTTGTTGGCAAAGTAATGTCTCTACTTTTTAATATGCTGTCTAGGTTGGTCACAGGTTTTCTTCCCAGGAGCAGGGGAAGCCCCAGGTAAACCCATTCCTTCCACAGGCACGTGTGTGCCTGCTGCTCTGTACCTGGCCCTGCCTGTCCACGGGTGGACAAGATAGAGGGGAGTCCTTGTCCTCCTGGCAGGCACAGACATTAACCATCCACTTTAAAATAATGATGAAAAGCACTGCAAAGAAACACAGGGCACTCTGCCAGCCTGTGACCCCTGCTCTGAGGGTCAAGGAGGCCTTCCTGAGGCAGAGGGGCTGCGCCAAGACCCAGGATGAGAGGATGTGCCTTCCCAGGTGTGTGCTAGAGGCTGGGAGACCTTGCAGCATCCACAAAGGAAGGAACACAGAGGTTTCGAGAAGGCAGAGAAATCCAGGCACAGCAAAGGGGAGGGTGGCAGGTGACATCCCCAGGCCATGGCGTGGGTCCGTTTTTGTCGGCTGCATAATAAAATTAGGTAAATGGCACATATTTCTGGAAACTGAAGCACATCCTTCCTGGTACTTACAAGACCTCCCTGAGCTGCTTGAGGCCAGCACAGCTGGGGGCGTCCCTGCAGGGTCCCCCTTTCTCGCTGGGTCTGCAGAGCCTCAGATGACTTGCTCCGAGCCCTGCCCTGCTCCTGTCTGCTCGAAGGTGGTACCATCACTTCCAGGAGTCTCTGCTCCGCTGCTCGTGTACCTGGACCACCCCCATGCATCCTGTCC
>SJYC01109226.1:0-44410 GCA_006408675.1 Madoqua kirkii
CAAACTCCTGATGTCTAGCTGTGCCTGTTACAGCAGGTGGGGGGAGGGAGTGGAGCCCACCCAACCTCTGTTTTCTTCTCTTTCTGCGTAGGATGAATGAGTATATTGTACTTTTCATTTAACATTTTAATCTGCTGTCTAGTAGTGTGCTTCCAAGAATGTATCTAACATGTACATTTCAAAGAAAAACACCGCTGTGGGACCTGCCCCCCAGCTTGGTTCCTCATTCTACCCGTGAGGACCCCTGGGGGCCTCTCCCTGGTTATAGTGCCTTCTAAAAGCTTTCTTTTTGTTTTTTCTCAAACCAGTCTTTTTGAAGACTTTCTTTTTCTAGGGCAGTTTTAAGTTCCCAGCAGAATGAGAGGAGGGTATAGAGTTTTTCCCTAGTCCTCTGCCCGCACACATGTACCTCCCCTCTCCCGTCAACATTCCTCCTACCCCCCCCACCCAGAGAGGTATGCTTATCACAGTTGCTGAACTCCACAGACAAAGTCACAGTTGACATTTGGGTTTTATTAACTTATAGAAATGATACTTGTTTGTGATGGTAAAGAAATCATCGCATTCCCTTGCCAGGACTTCGGTTTACATTTTGCATAAATGTTCTCCACTGATTGGCCCATCACAAGGTCCTGCCAGGAGCTTGGTCTCTTGTTTCTGCAAACCCAGCACGGGCTTCACCCTCAGTCCATCCATCCTCCGTGTAGGTTCCTGCCCGGTACCTCCGTCAGAGCATCTGCCCCACCCCCAGGCACTGGCTCAGCGCCCAGCATGGACCCGAGGAGGCGTGAGAGGCTGGTGGTCCAGGCCACCCAGCTTAGCACCCATGGGATCTTCCCTGGCGAGGACCCTCATACTTCCAAGGGCAGGCCCCCACCCCCATGTCAATCATCGAAATCCATCTCCCACGCTGGGGCTTTCTGCCTTGGCCAGCTCCCATGAACCTGGTTTTCCTGTTTCACTTGCTGTCCTCATACTCTGGGGGCTGGCTCTTGATAATCAGCCTGTTTCCTTCAAGTTAATACTATCTGTTTCCAACACGCTTTCTCAGCTTGAACACATAAAGACCAGAGCAATTGCCTGTCACCGGCTATGCCTTTTATTCCTCATCTGTATCATATACTGACTACATTCCTGTGATTAAAAGCTTTCTTTTTTTAACCTCACTCTTCTTCCTACCAATACAGTCCTTTACCTAGTATTCCTTTAAATATTTGTTTCAAAGATTAAAATGCATCTCTTCCTCCGGGAGAAAGTATCACAGAGTGCTTTCTGGGAGTCCTGCTTATTTTTGTTGTCTCTCAAGGAACGGTCCTCTTCTCGGCAGATCGTTCCGGCGGCCAGCACATCCCAGCTGACCCTCGTGGATCTGATCTGTGCGCTGAGCACCCTGCAGACAGACTCAGTGCTGCACCTGGTGAAGGAGGTGGTGAAGCACCCGCCACAGGTCCGAGGGGACGAGGTCAGGAGCCCGGGGGCCCTCGGATGAACGCAGGACTCTTCCAGTCCGCATCATATAGATGGCATCTGGGAGGGAAACAGGTTGCAGGAGCACCTGGGAATTCAAGGGGCCGTAAAAGGGAGGTGTTCTCACCAGACTTTGTGGAGATGCACAAGATGTGCTCCACAGACTCCCGTCTTGAGGTGCGAACCACCTGAGACAGGGGGCCGACTTCCATCCTTACAGCCCACCGCACAGCACTCTGCCCAGTAGTGGTTCCGTTTCCTGCAGTGTATTTTGTGTATTGTTTATTTGACTACACTGAGTCTTAGCTGCGTCTTGCAGGATCTTTTGTTGCGGGCGCCTGGGCCCTCTAGTAGTTGTGGCACTTGGGCTCAGCAGTTGCGGCACACAGGCTTAGTTGCTCCGAGGCAGGTGGGATCTTAGTTCCCCAGACCAGGGATCGAACCCACGTCTCTTGCATTCTCAACTACTGGACCACAGTGAAATCCCTGGTAGTGGTTCTTATCAAGGGCCTGCTGTGCGCCAAATCAAATAAATCTAGAAAGAGGAAATGGCACTTGGCTTCCAGGAACTTGCAGCCTAAAAAGCATCAAAGATAAGCAAAACTGGACGCTAGTTAAAGGTGGGAAAGACTGACTTCATTCAGTAGCTCCAGCAATAGGGGGAAGAGGTGTGGTCAGTTCCAGTTTGTGCAGAGGTAAGTAGGTATTTTATGGGGAGGATGAATAGAAAGGATGAAGGAGCAGGGCTTCAGCAGAGTCAGGAGATTGGAAAGTTACAAACAAGCAGGAAGGGGCTTGGTGAGTGTAATTAGACCATAGTTACCGACTGTGTTGTGAAAGGTTGGTTCCTATACTCCCCAGGAGACTGGAAGATAGGGGCCCTGTCTTTCTTGATGATATTTTAAAGGGATGGCTGCCAGGTCCTTGGGAAAGACATGCCTGGGTTGGAGAAGATGCATTCACATCCCAGAGAGACAGAGGAAGGATTTGTAACCATAAGCTTTTCCTAATAAATGCTCGAAGGAGGGGAGGTCAGGAACTTATCAGGACTTGGCTGAACACACAGCAGATTCCTTCCAAGGCCGTGAGCTTTCTCATTTTAAGGAATCGAGCTCATCTCCCTAGAACATGGCCTTGAGCTGCTGGGAACCACAGTCGTGTTTGCTCAAGTCTCTTAGTCTGTGGGGTGAATGGAATCGTTTGTGCCAAAGGTACAGCCTTGTAGATCAAGGTTGAGGCTTGGTCAAGATGAAGGCTCAAAGGAGTCTGGCTAAGGGCTTCCCTGGCAGTCCAGTGCTTAGGACTCTTCACTTTCTCTGCTGAGAGTCCCAGTTCCGTGCCTGGTCAGGGAACTAAGATCTCACAAGCCGTGCTGCGTGGCTGAAAAAAACCACACCCAGAGACTTGTCTGGTGGTCCAGTAGCTTAAGAATCTGTGCTGTCCAATGCAGGGCACCGAGTTTGATTCCTAGTCAGGGAACTGAATTCAGCATGAGTTGAGCAAACTCCAGGCGATAGGGAAGGCTGGCATGCTGCAGTCCTTGGGGTCACCAAGAGTTAGACATGACTTAGCCACTGAAGCACAGCCGTAACAGGGAACTAGATCCCATAGGATGCAACTAAAGCTTCACATGCCAGAACTAAGACCTGGAGCAGCCAAATAAACAAGTAAACATTTAAAAAATACAAAAAGCAGAGGGACCTGACTAGACTAGGTCAAGGAGAGCATCTTTGTCCATGGGTAAGTTAAAAGTTTGCATAATTTTTGTCGAAGTACGAAATTCACATCAGAGGACTTAACTCATACTGGAGATTCTGAGAAAGCAGAGCTTTCATCTGGCTGCAGGGAGATCAGTGGTCTTTGAAGGGTGATGTGATTGAACCACAAAGCTCCTATAGTTTTTCTGCCCAGTTTCTGCATAGCAGTTGAGGGAGCTTTTCTATTGCTCGAATACCTTTTCATTTATGCACAGTGGTTTTGCAACAGAACAGACTCTATGGTTTTATGCCTGAAAGGTCTTTGATTTCACCAAAGCAGACTTCTTCATTGAAAGTGTTAGAGCTATTTTGTTCTGAATTAATTTGATAGAAACCAGGGATTTGTTCTGACCTTGAAATAATTGTCCTCTCTCAGGTAATTTAAGATGGTATCGTCAGAAACACTCTTAAGAACAATTCCCTAAATGAAAATTAATGGAGTGGACCATGTGATCACTAAAAAGTAGTTTTAATTCAAACTAATATTTGTATACCAGAGCCAAAAAGTAGAAATAACCCATCAGCAGATAAATGGATAAACACAGTGAGGTCTGTACACATGCAGTGGATTATGACTCAGCCTTGAAAAGGAAGGAAATTCTGACACACGCTATACCGTGGATGAACCTTAACAGCATTATGCTAAGGGGACTCAGTCAGTCCAAAAGGACAGTATTGCATGATTCCACTTACATGGGGTACCGAGAGTGGTCCAGTCCACAGAGACAGAAAAGAGAAAGTTAGTGACTAGAAGCTGGGGAGAGGGCATGGGCGTAGGTCTTTAATGGGGACTGAGTTTCACTCCATGAAGATGAAATAGTGCTGATGAATGGTGATCATAGTTGCCCAACAGTAGCTGTGAATGTCCCGAATGCCTTTGTCCTGTACCCTTAAAAATGTCTTAAGTGGTAAATTTTGTCAAATACATTTTACCAAAATTTTATGACAAATCTTCCTTCATTCCACATGTTCATTGAACATCAAGTATGTGCGTCCACAGTGGGGAATCCTGAAGGGCGACACCGCCCCCGCCCACAGTCAGCCTGTATTCTAATTGGGGGAAGAAGATGAGGCAGCCTACAGCTTAACCCTGTGAGGCCACATCATGGAACCGGCTTAAGGAATCAGATAGAAATTGGTCGCAGGAGGCCTCATGGCATCTGCCCCCAGATCGCTTCCTGGCCTCGGACTCTTGTTGCCTTGGGGCTTCCCAGGTGGCACTAGGGGTAAAGAGCCTGCCTGCCGATGCAGGAGACAGGAGACCCAGGAGAGATTCCCCTGGAGGAGGGCACAGCAACCTACTCCAGTATTCTTGCCTAGAGAATCCCATAGACAGAGGAGCCAGGTGGGCTACAATCCATGGGGTCGCAAAGATTCGGATACCACTGAAGTGACTTAGCGTGCCCAGCACTGGTTGCCTTTTACCCTTTTTTAAAAAGTATTTATATATTTCCTGTGGGCGTCGAGTCTTAGTTGCAGCATTCGGGATCTTTCGCTGCAGCCCTCAGCCGCATTAGGTGCAGCACCGAGGCGTTGTCACCCTGCAGCATGTGGGATCTTGTTTGCCTGAGCAGGGGTGGAACCCGCGTCCCCTGCATCAGAAGGCAGATTCCTAGCCCACCGAGGCAATGTCACCCTGCAGCACATGGGATCTTGGTTCCCTGAGCAGGGATGGAACCCGCGTCCTCTGCATCAGAAAGCGGGTTCCTAACCACCGCGTGACTGGCAGGAAGGTCCCGCCTTTTACTCTTGAACGTGAATGTTCATGTAACAGACCTTGGATTGCATGTGTAACTCCGAGCAGGTCGAGGTGGCTGGAGACTGGCCTTTCCCGTGACTGGTCAGTCCCTCCGAATGATATTCCGGCTACAGTCTTGGGGGAGCTGGCCCTGCGACAGACAGTTTCATGCACAGGGCAGGTGCTTCCCCGCTTTGTTCCTTCAGTTCTTGATCTACAAGTGTCTGCAAATCCTGGGCCTAAAAATAAAAACCCTAAAGACCCTGGACATCATCTGGCCAACTGGCTTTTGACTTTTCGAATAACAAAGTTGCTCTTGTGGTTAGTTTAGTTAATTGGCTTAACTTCTATAACTGACAAATAGAGGGAAAAATATGTGTTTTTAAAACCTATTTCCAAGTAATTCCAGCCATTTGGGACATAGGGAAGTTGTCTGGGCTGTCTGAGGGAACTTCCTGGAGCTAAGAATTCACATTTGGTGTTGTCTGTAGCTCGACACGGGCTCTGGAGGCCACCAGCTTCGTATCTGAGGAGGTTCAGTCGTTATGCCAACTATTGCTTAAATACTTGCTAAAAGTCTGGGGTGGGGAAGTAGGTAAATGTGGGAAAGGACTGGAAGTCTGATGAACAGGGACCTAAGGATACGCGCCGTCACAGGATACATTAGCTTTTATTTCACTGAGATCCTTTGTATTATTATATTCAGAAGACTCCCGGAGCTGGAAACCTTTGTGGTGTTAGCAGATAAAACCTGTTTCGTTTCTGTATTTGAATTATTGTCTTAGCCTTACTTCTTCCCAGTTTGGAGTAATTAGCTGTGCTTTAATTTTCAGAAATCGCCCCTGGTGGATGTCCCTGTGTTGCAGTTTTGCTATGCGTTCATCCAAAGGTAACACAGCCCCTCAAAGACATTTCTCAGTTATAGATGCTGTTGCAGTGGTTATAAGTAACTACTCTTGATTGTCCTCCTTTTTTTCCTAACTGACGTGCCATTGGTTTACGGTGTCGTGTTGGTTTCAGGTGTCCGGCACAGTGACTCAGTTTGTTATGGGTGTGTGTGTGTGTGTGTGCCTTTTGACATGCTTTTTCATTACAAGTTATAAGATGTTGCGTATAGTCCCCTGTGCTTCGCAGTAGGTCCTTATGGTTTCCTGTTTTGTATACAGTAGTGTGTCTGTGTTAATCCCAACTGCTTCTCTACCCCTCCCTGCCTCCACCATGTGTTTCGATTACTGGAAAGCCTTAGTTCAGAAAGTATCTGTGTGTTACCAACCCAGCCGTGTCCAACTCTGTGTGACCCCATGGACTGTAGCCCGCCAAGCTCCTCTGTCCGTGGGATTCTCCAGGCAAGAATACTGGAGTGGGTTGCCATTTTCCTCCTCCAGGGAATCTTGCCGACCTGGGGATCTGAGAGGTGTCCTGATTCCCTCTCAAGCCATCGGAACACCCTGACAGTCTTACATTTTCCTTCAACAGAGAGCTAATCTGACATCTTCAACTCTGTGTGCTGTTTCTTGAACACTTTATGTCAGCACAGCTTTGTGTGAGACCTGGTAAACTTCAGAAGAAAAAGTTTGCGTTACCTTGATAACCAAAAAAAAGGAGGGGAATTTTAAGAACCTGTTTTAGGAAAAGAAGTGACTATTTTGGATCCTTAGTGCTTTGCTGTGTTTTCTGCTGGGAGGCTTCATGTCGATGGACTAGAGTTTGAGCAAGCTCTGGGAGTTGGTGATGGGCAGGGAAGCCTGGTGTGCTGCAGTCCATGGGTCGCAAAGAGTCAGACACGACTGAGTGGCTGAACTGAACTGAGATTTCTGCGTGGGTTTACTGAGCTGAACACCCAGCTGCAGGGGTCTCAGCTGCAGTGGTTCCCCAGGTGGCTCTCTGCAGGGGGAGAGGACGCTTTGCTGGCTCCTGCGGCTCTTACAGCAGGTCCTGGATACAGCTCCCAGATGCGTCCACCGTGTGAGGAGGTTAGAGCTGCAGTAACGGAGTGAAGGGGGTATAGCCCTATCTCATGGATGCCTCCATAGCCTCATGTGTTTCAGGGGGTTCACCATTAGTAAATTTGACCACCAGCTGCAAGCTCCCTGGCCAAGAAGTTCACATTTGATGGTTATTCTGACCCACGACACCCTAGGGTTATAGGAAGGTAGATGGAGGGTCCTAGTCCCAGGAGTCCCCTGGCCCAGGATTGAGTTCAGGCCAGCCACTCACCCTCCACCTCGAGCATCACTGCACCGCTTTGCTCCAGGAGGGGAAAAAGGGCTAGTCCTTTGTTGCTGTTCAGTCGCTTAATTGTGTCCAACTCTTTGAGACCCTATGGGCTGCAGCACAGCAGGCTTCCCTGTTCTTCACATCACCCAGAGTTTACTCAAACTCATGTCCGTTAAGTCAGTGATGCCATCTAGCCATCTCATGCTCTGTCATCCCCTTCTCCTCCTGCCTTCAATCTTTCCCAGCATCAAGATCTTTTCAAATGAGTCAGTTCTTCACATTAAGTAACCAAAGTATTGGAGCTTCAGCTTTAGCATCAGTCCTTCCAGTGAATATTCAGGACTGGTTTCCTTTAGGATTGACTGGTGTGATGTCTAAGGGACTCTCAAGAGTCTTCTCCAACACTGCAGTTCAAAAGCATCAGTCCTTTGATGCTCAGCCTTTTTTATGGTCCAGCTCTCACATCCATGCATGACTACTGGAAAAACCATAGCTTTGACTCTATGGATTTGTTGTTTAATATCTCTGCTTTTTAACGCGTTGTCTAGGTTGGTCATAGCTTTTCTTGCAAGAAGCAGGTGTCTTTTAATTTCATGGCTGCAGTCACCATCCTCAGTGATTTTGGAGCCAAGACAATGAAGTCTGTCACTGTTTCCACTTCTCCCATGTGCTTCCTAGTGCTCACTCATACATGTCGTAATCCCAGCAAGCACCTGCTTCAGTGGCCTGAGTGAGGCCAGCGGCCGCAGGGAGGCCACCTCCTTTCGGGAAGGAGGCCCCACCACGAGTCAGGGACCAGCACTCAGCCCTGGGACCCTCTGGCTGCAGCCCAGCTGCCTCCCTGCGCAGTACAGCGTCACCCCACGGCAACAACCCCGAGCCCTCATTCCCCATGAGGCCTGACCTGAGAGCTACTAAAAATCAGCCTCCTGCTGGGTGACCCTGGCCTCACCCTCTGCGACCTCCTGATGGCTCACTCTGCATTTCCAGTGATGTTAGGGAGGCCAAATGCTAAATGGAGCCAGCCGGGCCCAGAGATCTGTCCTCCAGTTCAAGGCTTTCACTTTATAGACAAGGAAACCAGGAGATGAGTGGCCGGTATCCAAACCCCCAAGTTCTTGCCAGAAGACCGCAATTTAGCACATGTGTATTTCAGTTTAAGAAGAATAAAACAGGTCAGGCAGATAAGGCATCGTCCCGTGCCTTCTAACCGCCTGCACCTAAAATGTGCTTATAAGAAAACATTTTCATTAGACCTGTTCATGGCTGGATGGTTTTCTCCCCCCATGGTTTTTTGTTGTTTGTCTGTTTGTTTTTATTAAATAGGCTCCCAGCAACAGCCTTGCAAGAGAACTTCCCTTCGCTGTTGGGTGTGTTGAAGGAGTCTGTGCAGTTGAATCTGGCTCCCCCCGGTTACTTTCTGCTTCTCAGGTACCGTGTTCCTAGCCACTCAACGTTACTGCATTTTTTTTCTCTCCAGGAACATGTATGTTTTCATTTATGCTAGCATTCTCATTCTGAAGCTGATTGTCTCTCAACAGCATGCTGAATGACTTTGTGACGAGAACTCCAAACCTGGAGAGCAAGAAGGACCAAAAAGACCTGCAGGTCTGTATGTGTGCATCCAGTAGGATGGTTCCTCTCCCAGGAGACCATGGCCCCCTGCCCCCGCCTTCAGACAGTCTCAGTGGAGATGATAAACATTAAACATGTGGCAGAACCAGATCTCAGGTTTACACGTGTTCCCACATCTGACTCCCTGCATCACTGTCTTCAGAGGACTCGATAGAGTCTCCAGATGGCGGTTCTCATGTCAGCCTTGAGCCATCCACCTTGCCATTTGCAAGGCGCCCGCTCGCTTCCACCGGACCCCGATGTGTGCAGACTCACTCTTCAGCATGGCTGGAGCAGTAAATCTGTCTTTATGCACAGATTCCTTTCCTTAGAACCTTCCCCCCTTCTTTTTAAAGCAATTCAGACTCCTGGGAAACTTCAGAAACACTGAAAAGCAAAAGTAAAGCTCAGCCACCAGAGAAGGAAAATCTCCTTTGAGTAGAAACCCAGTCACTAAGTAGAAGTAACGAAGGAGTGAGAAAAATCAGTATGTTGTGACCTTGACAATCATCGGGTGAGGAGCTTTTCAAGTCAAGGCCTTAACTTCTTTTCCAGCGCCCTGTATTCCTTTATTGTTGTTGTTGTGGGCGTGTGGTTGCCTCACCATGTCGAGTTGGTTTCTGCTGTAGAGCGTGGCGAATTCAGCTGCACGCTTACACATGTCCCCTTGCATCTCCTTCCCTTGAGTCAAGGTCACTAAACCGTGCCGTGTACCTCATGGCCTTGGCCACACTGCCGCTCCCTGCTGTGGCCCCTGGCGTTTGGGAGACCCTGAAGCTCTGGAGCTCTGCGTAAGGCCCAGGGACTTGTTTGGCTCCCCTGGTGGAGGGGAAAGTGCCATCCCAGCGCACGTGCTGCAGCCCAGCCCGCGGTCAACAGTTCCTACGCCAAGCTGGAAACGCTCCACCTCGTGCGGCCCGTGGCCTGCCGCGGCCCCGTCCCCTCCAGTCTGCCAGGCCGAGCTTCGGCCGTGGCCACTAAGGCCGCTGGAGGAGCTCGATGGGTCCCTGCATCCACCCGAGAGGGTCCCAGCGCTCCCGACAGGGACCCCTTCCTACTGCTTCCAGGCACCCTGACTTCCCCATCGCTCACTGCCTTGGAATATGGCACCTTCTCTTAAGCCCACAACCCCTTGTCTTGATGTTTTTTTCTTATTTTATTTTATTGAAGCATAAGCTGCTGCTGCTGCTGCTACTAAGTCGCTTCAGTCGTGTCTGACTCTGTGCAACCCCGTAGATGGCAGCCCACCAGGCTCCCCCGTCCCTGGGATTCTCCAGGCAAGAGCACTGAAGTGGCTTGCTATTTCCTTTTCCAATGCACGAAAGTGAAAAGTGAAAGTGAAGTCGTGTCCGACTCCTAGGGACCCCATGCGCTGTAGCCTGCCAGGCTCCTCCGTCCATGGGATTTGCCAGGCAAGAGTACTGGAGTGGGTGCCATTGCCTCCTCCATGAAGCATAAGCAGTACCGTGTTAATGCCTGCTGTGCAGAGTGACGCAGTTATGCACGCATGTGCATTCTTCTCTTATTTTCCATTCTGGTTCATCACAGGATATTGAATACCGTTCCCCTTTGCTCTACAGTGGGACCTCGTCGCCTGTCCATCCCATATATATAAGAGTTTGCATCTGCTAATCCCAGCCTCCTGCTCTCTCCTTCCTGCGCCCCTTCCCTCTTAGCAGCCGTAAGTCTGTCCTCTGTGTCTGTGAGTCTGCTTTCTGTTTCCTAGGTAGGTTCCGTTGTGTCACATCATAGATTCCACACGTCAGTGTTATCATCTGATGTGTGTCTTTCTCTGCCTGGTTTCGCTTAGCGCCATCAGCCCCAGATCCATCCGTCTTCCATGGGATTTGCCAGGCAAGAGTACTGGAGTGGGTGCCATTGCCTCCTCCATGAAGCATAAGCAGTACCGTGTTAATGCCTGCTGTGCAGAGTGACGCAGTTATGCACGCATGTGCATTCTTCTCTTATTTTCCATTCTGGTTCATCACAGGATATTGAATACCGTTCCCCTTTGCTCTACAGTGGGACCTCGTCGCCTGTCCATCCCATATATATAAGAGTTTGCATCTGCTAATCCCAGCCTCCTGCTCTCTCCTTCCTGCGCCCCTTCCCTCTTAGCAGCCGTAAGTCTGTCCTCTGTGTCTGTGAGTCTGCTTTCTGTTTCCTAGGTAGGTTCCGTTGTGTCACATCATAGATTCCACACGTCAGTGTTATCATCTGATGTGTGTCTTTCTCTGCCTGGTTTCGCTTAGCGCCATCAGCCCCAGATCCATCCGTCGTTCCGCAATCTCCCTTGCTGCCAGCGTCCACCCCCACCCCTCTGCCCTGGTGTGCTCTCCCGTCCCTCCCACCAGGGAGGGACGAACTCTTGCTTCATGCTGGAACACACCTGCTGCACTCACAGCAGACCCAGGACTGCTCACGTGTCAGGGACGGGCAGCCCCTCTTAGCTGACGATACCCCGTGATACCCGCTCCACGTTGCCACTTGTGTCCCGGCTTCTTGCCAGATTCTGTACTGAGACCGCTCCTATGCTCTTCACCCTCAAGTCAGTTTGAACTTACTCAGTTTTGTTTCTGGCCGTGTTCGTCAAAGGTGCATTTCTAGTAAGAAACCGTGGTTCTAGAGAAACCAGGAATCGAGCCTGCCGAATGCGTTGTGCTGCTGACTTCCTGTGTATCCGTTTTACCTATTGACCGTAGAGCAGCCGCAGCTCAGCGTATGGCTGCTGAGCCCTTGTAATGTGGTTTGCCTGAACTGAACCTGCCATAAGCATAAAACACACATCAGGTTTAAAAGACTTAAACCAAAGAAGAATGCCGAATCTCACTAATAATTTTATATTGGTTATATGTTAAATTTAACTCAGGTGACCATTATATCTACTACTGCAGGCAGGAATCCCTCAGAAGAAATGGAGTAGCCATCATGGTCAACAAAAGAGTCCGAAATGCAGTACTTGGATGCAATCTCAAAAACGACAGAATGATCTCTGTTCGTTTCCAAGGCAAACCACTCAATATCACAGTTATCCAAGTCTATGCCCCAACCAGTAATGCTAAAGAAGCCGAAGTTGAATGGTTTTTTGAAGACCTACAAGACCTTTTAGAACTAACACCCCAAAAAGATGTCCTTTTCATTATAGGGGACTGGAATGCTAAAGTAGGAAGTCAAAAAACACCTGGAGTAACAGGCAGATTTGGCCTTGGAATGCAGAATGAAGCAGGGCAAAGACTAATAGAGTTTTGTCCAGAAAATGCACTGGTCATAGCCAAACACCCTCTTCCAGTAACACAAGAGAAGACTCTACACATGGACATCACCACATGGTCAACACCGAAATCAGATTGATTATATTCTATGCAGTCAAAGATGGAGAAGCTCTATACAGTCAACAAAAACAAGACCAGGAGCTGACTGTGGCTCAGATCATGAACTCCTTATTGCCAAATTCAGACTTAGACTGAAGAAAGTAGGGAAAACCGCTAGACCATTCAGGTATGACCTAAATCAAATCCCTTATGATTATACAGTGGAGGTGAGAAATAGATTTAAGGGCCTAGATCTGATAGAGTGCCTGATGAACTATGGAATGAGGTTTAGCTATTTGTAAGGCCTCCCCAGACAGCCATTTTGCTCTTTTGTATTTCTTTTCCACGGGGATGGTCTTGATCCCTGTCTCTTGTACAATGTCATCAGTCTCAGCCCATAGTTCATTTCCAAGGTAAACCATTCAATATCACAGTAATACAAGTCTATGACCCAACCAGTAATGCTGAAGTAGCTGAATTTGAACTGTTCTATGAAGACCTACAAGACCTTTTAGTACTAACACCCCCAAAAGATGTGCTTTTCATTATAAGGAACTGAAATGTAAAAGTAGAAAGTCAAGAAACACCTGGAGTAACAGGCAAATTTGTCTTTGGAATGTGGAATGAAGCAGGGAAAAGGCTAATAAAGTTTTGCCAACAGAATGCACTGTTCATAGCAAACACTGTCTTTCAACAACACAAGAGAAGACTCTACACATGGACATCACTGGATGGTCAACACCAAAATCAGATTGACTATATTCTATGCAGCCAAAGATGGAGAAGCTCTATACAGTCAGCAAAAACAAGATTGTAAACTGAGTGTGGCTCAAATCATAAGCTCCTTATTGTCAAATTCAGACTTGAAGAAGGTAAGGAAAGCCACTAGACCATTCAGGTATGACCTAACCATGAACACAAGCTAGAAACCCCACAATCACAGGCTGAAACCTGACCAGCATGATGCTGGTGAACAGGAGAATAATAGGCATTTTCCATGTTGTTGCCTGGAGACTTGATGATGACCTTGCAGAAGTGGGGCCCTTCCTCATGTTGCTGAACAGCATGCTTCCAGTCTAGAAATCAGAGTAAATCAGGAAGGGTTTATGGAGGAGGAAGAGTAAACTGCAGGCCCAGCTACTGCTTTGTGCTGATGCAGTGGAGTGCGCAGAACAGCAACAAGGCATCTGTGCTCCAAAGTGGCTGCTTAACCCTCCTTTCAGTCATTCCTTGAAAAGATATTAAGGTTTAGCCAGTAGACTGTATTCTTGAATTCTTCATTGTCTTCTGGAACTTTTTTTCATATAGCAAATATCCAACGTCCTTAATATGTTGCATTTGTATCTAAACATATGCACTTCTAGCTTTAGTTTTAAAAAACAAGATTAATGTAAGACAGTTAATTACTATATAGCACATTTGTATTTTGTTTTCTATTAGATGGAATGAAGCTTTTAATAGAGCCCTTGATATTACTACTCATTTCATTAAATGTGAAATGTATATTTATAAATATAAATACCTAACATAATGTGTTGAATATTTATGTGGTGCTTCACTGCCAAAGTCCATATATGTATGTCTGTGGATTTTGAGATAATTTTCTGAATTGATGGATTTATTCATATAACACAATGACTCTCTCTGCATTAACAACCTTTTAGTTATGAATAGCTTTCAGCTATTAAGCATGAGGAATTAACTCTCAGATGAATTTTGAACAAAAAAAGATCTTGGTAGCTCTTAAGATATATTGTGAAATGCTGTAATGATATACCATTAAATTTATTCCAAAGGATATTTTTTGAATTGCTCGTGGAAATATGAGTGCTTTTTTCTTTCTTTTTAATCATGAATCTTGCCCCAGGTTGCCAAAAATGCAGCCATCAGCATTCTTTAGTGAAGGCAGCTTGGTACTGTCAGCCATCTTATCTCCTTGCTGCATGGTTGATGCCTTTTATCTGTGAATACAAACATTAAAATGTAACCATTATCCTACCTTAGTAATATAGAAAGTCTCTAACTGCCTCTCTGATAATTGGAGGCTATCAACTAAGGTAAGTAGGCCCAGTTGCATAAGGGAACATATACACAAACTGTATGTGTTGCAAAGTAGTACAGTTACTAAAGATGACAGATAATGAAATGATGAAGAAAAAAAGACCAATTAAAGGACAAATAATAAAAAAGATCATTGGGCAGTGATTTTAAAAAGATCAGATGATATCTATGGAGCTGAACCCCAAAATTTCTACCTGTATTTTTGTTATATCAGATTATTTTTTCCAGAAGTATATCATGAACTCATATTACTCTATGATCTTTTGCATACATTGACTTCTTAGGCCATACATAAAAACCTCAGGATATTTTATTGCAATCTTTACACAAAGAATCTGAAGATATAATCTTATGCATTAACTGACAAAGAGAGAAAAGCAGTTCTAACAGCTATAAAATCTTGAAAACTATGGAATATAAATAGGCCTTAGTTTTGCTTCTAAGGCAAAGGGATCTTCATATGGATTTTCAGAAAACATTCTAACTATAGCTGTATGGCAGCAGAAAGTTGCTTTTACATTGATAGTTGAACAAAATAGGCTTGAATGAGAACCTAAATGTTTTATTGAAGTCATACAGCTATATCCATATATATCTTGTAATCAAAGGATATTTATTAAAAACAAAGAATATGTCATACCTGTTTTAAAAGTAGGGTTAGGGTTAGGAGGTAGGAGGATGTTCAGGATAGGGAACATGAAACCAATACAATATTGTAAAGTAATTAGCCTCCAATTAAAATTAATAAATTCGTATTAAAAAATAAGGATTATAGCAATCAATAATGGGCCTTCCTTTCCTTTTAAGAACCCACAGACTAGTGTGATAGCACATGTAAATAGCTAATTATGAACTTTAATGTTCTCTCTGAAGCTCGGTATTGGATGTGTGGGTTCTATCATAGTTTGTTAAATCACTCACACTCACACACGTATACTCTTTTGCATGTACAATATTGGAGAAGGAAATGGAAACCTGGAGAATTCTTGCCTGGAGAAATCTATGGACAGATGAGCCTGGCAGGCTCAAGTTCATAGGGTTGCAAAGAATCGGACACAACTGAGTGACTAACACACACATGTGTAATCTATTTCATGGTATAAATGAACTGTAAATACAGATTCCATCAGAACAGAGCCATGTTAGCGAAAGAATTCTCCAAACTGTAATTAGGAAAGAACTACTGTGTTTCAACTGGTAAAAGAATTTGCAGACTAGTGTGATAGCACATGTAAATAGCTAATTATGAACTTTAATGTTCTCTCTGAAGCTCGGTATTGGATGTGTGGGTTCTATCATAGTTTGTTAAATCACTCACACTCACACACGTATACTCTTTTGCATGTACAATATTGGAGAAGGAAATGGAAACCTGGAGAATTCTTGCCTGGAGAAATCTATGGACAGATGAGCCTGGCAGGCTCAAGTTCATAGGGTTGCAAAGAATCGGACACAACTGAGTGACTAACACACACATGTGTAATCTATTTCATGGTATAAATGAACTGTAAATACAGATTCCATCAGAACAGAGCCATGTTAGCGAAAGAATTCTCCAAACTGTAATTAGGAAAGAACTACTGTGTTTCAACTGGTAAAAGAATTTGCTTGCAGTGTGGGAGACCGGGGTTCAATCCCTGGGTTGGGAAGATCCCCTGGAGAAACGCTTCCCACTCCAGTATTCTGGCCTGGAGAATTCCATGGACCGTATACTCCATGGAGTTGCAAACAGTCAGACATGACTGAGCAACTTTCACTTTACTTCACAAACTGGAAAGACAAACAAAAAAACAAATCTTAAATAATAGTGGGTTTGGTGTGTACCTGTGTTTGCTCAACATTACTATATGGTGAGTTATATACAACTATATCATCACTTCATGGGAAATACCTGGGGAAACAGTGGAAACAGTGTCAGATTTTATTTTTTTGGGCTCCAAAATCACTGCAGATGATGATTGCAGCCATGAAATTAAAAGACACTTACTCTTTGGAAGGAAAGTTATGACCAGCCCAGATAGCATATTCAAAAGCAGAGACATTACTTTGCCCAACAAAGGTCCATGTAGTCAAGGCTATGGTTTTTCCAGTGGTCATGTATGGATGTGAGAGTTGGACTGTGAAGAAAGCTGAGTGCTGAAGAATTGAAGCTTTTGAATTGTGGTGTTGGAGAAGACTCTTCAGAGTCCCTTGGACTGCAAGGAGATCCAACCAGTTCAAAATCACTGCAGATGGTGAAATTAAAAGACGCTTACTCCTTGGAAGAAAAGTTATGACCAACCTAGATAGTATATTCAAAAGCAGAGACATTACCTTGCTGACAAAGGTCCATCTAGTCAAGGCTATGGTTTTTCCTGTGGTCATGTATGATGTGAGAGTTGGACTGTGAAGAAAGCTGAGCGCCAAAGAATTGATGCTTTTGAAGTGTGGTGTTGGAGAAGACTCTTGAGAGTCCCTTGGACTGCAAGGAGATCCAACCAGTCCATTCTGAAGGAGATGAACCCTGGGATTTCTTTGGAAGGAATGATGCTAAAGCTGAAACTCCAGTACTTTGGCCACCTCATGTGAAGAGTTGACTCATTGGAAAAGACTCTGATACTGGGAGGGATTGGGGGCAGGAGGAGAAGAGGATGACCGAGGATGAGATGGCTGGATGGCATCACTGACTTGATGGACGTGAGTCTGAGTGGACTCTGAGAGATGGTGATGAACAGGGAGGCCTGCCGTGCTGCAATTCATGGGGTTGCAAAGAGTCGGACAGGACTGAGCAACTGAACTGAACTGATATGTTGATATTTTATATGGGTTATATGTTAGTACTACTTTGGATGTATCGAGTTACACACTGTGAACTTGTTTCTTTTAAGGTAGCTCCTTGAAGACTTCATTGCCTATATCCTTCGTAGCCGTGACTTGCATTATATTTCTGATGGATGGTGCCACCTTAGGCACTTAAGACTCTCTTAACTTCCTTTCCTCTTTTCTCTCTATTCCTCTCAGGAAGTCACTCAAAAAATTCTGGAAGCTGTTGGGAACATTGCTGGGTCTTCCTTAGAACAAACCAGCTGGCTGAGCAGGAACTTGGAAGTGAAGGCCCAGCCTCAGATCTCTCTAGAAGAATCTGACGCTGAGGAAGACTTGCACGGTAGGTATACGTGGCTCAGAAAGCAATGCCTGCTGCCAGGTAGCGGGTCTCTCTCTGCATTAAAAGCCATCTGGTTTTGCTTCTTACAAAATAAGTTGTACTATTATAAACATAAGTTGTAGTAAAATGAACAGTAGAATTCCACTGGAAGGATCCCAAGTGACCCATGCTACTGTGTTCAGCCCTCTGTGAGCCTAGATGAGGGTCCTGGGAAATAACTTCCCAAGACAATTTGCATTGACTTAGTGGCAGAAATCTTTGTGAGGTAAAAAATAGGGAGAATGCATTATTTTTTTTAATGGAGCCATGGAAAGAAAACTTAGTAAATCAGCTCAGTGTTGTCAAGCAGTTGATGTATTTAATTTCTGGCCTGCCTTCCAGAGATCCTTGTATTTGGTCATTGCCTAGGTCATTAAGATTTTATCACGGCAGTCACACACAGTACGCACACCCCAGCCTTATTTATTATTAGGAGACTCATCTGTTTATTTGGAGGCTCACTGACTAGCCAGAAACCCTTGCGGGGTCTGAATTAAATGCCACAGTGTAGACTGTTAGTTGCTGATGCCCTGAAGACCACCATCTATTAGTCAGGTGCATCTCAGTTATTGGATCAGCTGCAGCAAGGGAGACACTTGGCTGAATTAGAGGGATGTCTCAACAGTGGGCACTTGGTGATGATGGTAGGGGCTATAGGGCATAGGTCGAGTTGTCTGTAGCAGATGTTTCAGGGTGGGTACTGGGTGGAGTTAGTGATCAGATACCTCTGCACTGGTGGGCACAGTGCTAGGCAGGGGCACAAGTGAATCTTCATGAGCATGCTGCTTGTTTTGATAAGTGAGCCACTTTAGTTGGTTTAGTCTTTCTTTCAGGATTTGCCATATCTTGGAGCAAGTATTAATAATTATTGTTGCAAGTTCTCAGTATTATTTAACACACAGACACTATGCCCAGTCCCCACATTGCTCAGCACTAGACAAGAAAATCGGGCTCCCCTAAGAGCTCAGCTGGTAAAGAATTTTGCCATATCTTGGAGCAAGTATTAATAATTATTGTTGCAAGTTCTCAGTATTATTTAACACACAGACACTATGCCCAGTCCCCACATTGCTCAGCACTAGACAAGAAAATCGGGCTCCCCTAAGAGCTCAGCTGGTAAAGAATCTGCCTGCAATGCAGGAGACCCCAGTTTAATTCCTGGGTCAGGAAGATCCACTGGAGGAGGGATAGGCTACCCACTCCAGTATTCTTGGACTTCCCTGGTGGCTCAGCTGGTAAAGAATCCTCCTGCAATGCAGGAGACCTGGGTATGATCCCTGGGTTGGGAAGATCCCCTGGAGGAGGGAAAGTCTACCCACTCCAGTATTCCGGCCTGGAGAATTCCAGGGGCTGTATAGTCATGGGGTTGCAAAGAGTTAGACACGACCAAGCGACTTTCACTTAACTTTCACCTTTATTTTCCCTCCTATTTTGATGTGACCTCAGTCATTATTGTTTGTTAGCAGTTGTTATAGCAGCAGAAATAAAACTGAATTTGTGGGATTTAATGTACAAAGGACGGCATGTCAAGAAATCTGGGCTCTTTTCTCTTGCAAGTAGCAGAAACCCACATCAGGAGAACAGAAACACAGCGGCACACAGCGTTCTGGCTCACACGCATGAAATGCCCACGCGTCCTCTCTGTCTGGTTTTGAGGGCAGAGTGGAAACCAGGTGTTCAGACGCAGTTCATCAAGTCTTGCATGGGCGTTCTGGTTGGTTCTTCCCTGGTCTGCTGCTGGCCCAGTAGCGGGCAGGAAGGGCTCGTGCCCTGGAGCCCCGAGAAGTGGTCTCCCACCCAAGAGGGGCTTCTCTTCCCAGGAGGAGAAGGGATGGCGTCTAACGGACGTTTAAACCGTGATACCCCATTCCATCACTTCCACCGTATTTATTTGACAGCTAGCTTTGCGGTTTACATAAGAAAAATAATTACACTTTACTCTTTATTGAAGATCCTGTAGCTAGTATGCTATCATTTGCTAATGTAAACCAACAATTATGTTTTCTCAGGCTGTGACTCTGATTATAGGTTTGGTTCCAGGGAAAGAGAGTCTGTGCCTCTCCTTGACCCCTTTGCTCTCAGTTACTCTGCCGTAGTTTGCGGTGTAAGGATTAAACTGCCTCTTTAATCCTGGTGTGCTGCAATCTGTGGGGCCGCAGAGAGTCAGACATGACTGAGCGACTGAACAGCCAGCAGCAGCTCAGCTGAACTGTGTCAAGTGTTACTGGGCCTGACTTTTGTGCCACCGTTAGATTTAACCTCAAGACAGTAATGTAGTAAAATAATTACCTGATTATATTTAAGAAAAGAAATCGTAGGACTTCCTTTGGTTCAATGGTTAAGACTCAGCGCTCCCAATTCAGGGTGCGTGGGTCTGATCCCTGGTTGGGGAACTAAAACTATAATACAGTGTAAAAAGAAAAAGAAAAAATCATAGAATTTCAAAGTGAAAGGTGACTTGGAGGCTTCTTAATGAGCAATTTGGGTAAACTCTGGGAGTTGGTGATGGACAGGGAGGCCTGACGTGCTGCAGTCCATGGGGTCGCAAAGAGTCGGACACGACAGAGCGACTGAACTGAGCTGAACTAATTAGCAAACTGTAGAGTATCAAAAGAGTCTCTGGATCATAATTATTTTTTATTTCAGTCTTGAACAAACTAAGGATGCACCCTGGCCATATCAAGCATGAAACAGAATGAGGCCTCAAATGATGTGTTTTTTCGGCTTGGAGTCTTTACGTGTGGAGCAGGCAGGCAGGGTCTTCCTCCTTGCGTGTTTGCCACGCACCGTGTTCTAGACGCTGGTGCTCCAGCAGCAAACAGAACGAGCGGGGCCTCTGCTGTCACAGAGGTGACATGGAAGGTGATGGTCCAGAGTGAATTAACAGAGGTGTCTTTCAGTTCATCTGGAAATGCAGAGTCATTCCAAATTGATAAATATAGAGAATTTTTTTTTAAATGGGAGTGGCACAGGGTTCACTTTAGATGTTACAGAACACGTCCCCACGGAAGTGACAGTTGTGCAGAGAAAGGAAAGAGACAGTGGGGTGGGTGGAGACTTCTTAGTGGTCCAGTGGTTGAGTGTCCGTCTGCCAGAGCAGGGGACAGGGATTCTATCCCTGGTCAGGGAGCTTAGAGCCCACCTGCCTCAGGACAGCTAAGCCGGTGCACCACAACTGCCCGAGCCTGCACACTTGCAATGAAGCAAGAAGGGTTAGTGTCTCAGTCACGCCTGACCCTTTGTGACCCAATGGGCTGCAGCCCGCCAGGCTCTGTCCATGGATTTCTCCAGGCAAGAACACTGGAGTGGGTTGTCGTGCCCTCCTCCAGGGGATCTTCCAGACCCAAGGATGGAACCCAGGTCTCCTCCCTGGCAGGCAGTTGGGTTATGTGAGCCACCAGGGAAGCCCACCACAACAGAGAGGAACCCTCAGTTGCAGCCGCTAGTAAAAATCCATGCACAGCAGCAAAGACCCAGCACAGCCATAAATATAAGAGGGCGAGCATGCAGAGACCTAAGGAGGCACTCCCCGGGCTGGGGCGCAGGCGGGAATGGAAAGCCCTTGGGGTGGGAGTGGACTGAGACTGAGAAACCTCGAGACCAGCCCGCTGGGAGCCTACGGAGCAGTCAGGCAAGGTCTGGGAGAGCACAGGGGAGGAGGGCCGTGGGGCTCGAGGCTGAGCTTGCCTTGGGGCTTGGCCATCTGCCCGCTTGCTGCAGGAAGCCATTCAAGCGTTTGGAGCAGTGACAGGATCAGACTGAGTTTTCAGAAAACATCAGTGTGGCAGCTGGGAGCAACATGGGCCGCAGCAACCCAGAACAGAAACCAGAGGTTCAGACAGAAAGCTCTCACGGTGCTACGGGCACAGCTGATGCTGAATCAGGCATGGACACTGGAACGCAGTGGGCTGGTGGGAGGGCAGGGCCCCCAGAACCTGCTGATGGACTGGGACGTGGCAGTCACCGAAAGGCACTCCAGGGCGACTTCGGTTTTTGGTTTAAACAGCTGCCCACGATGGAGAAGACTGTAGCAGGAACATCTCAGGGGAGGGAAAGGGAGCCTGGGTTTGCATGGCCATATTAAATCTTGAGATGGTCTGGGAAAGAGTTGGGAAAGGTCTCTGGGGTAGGTTGAGAAACTGAGAAAACATCGAGCATGGAAACTATGAAGGAGAGTGTTTCCAGAAGAAGGGAGGAGGTGCGTGGTAGAAGGCTGCTGAGAAGCAGTGTGAGATAAGGATGCAGGCTGTCTGGACACGGCTGGGGGTCATGGCATGCTGGGGTTGGGGGCTATAAGGGACTGAGATGAGAAGGACCTGGCAGTGGATGTCGATAACCCGCTGAGGCTTAATCATCAGCAGGACAGAAATGAAGTAGTGAATGTGTGCTCAGTGGTGTCCAGCTCTTTGAGACGCTATGGACTACAGCCCATGTGCTAACCCTCCCATAGAGCAGTGGTGGTGGTTTAGTCGCTAAGTCACGTGTGACCCGTTGTGACCCCGTGGACTGTAGTCTGCCAGGCTGTTCTCTCCAGGAGATTCTGCAGGCAAGGATACTGGAGTGGTTGCCATTTCCTTCTCCAGGGAATTGTCCCGACCCAAGAATCGAACCAGGTCTCCTGCATTGCAGGCACGTTCTTTACCAACTGAGCTACAGAGGAAACCCTGTAGAGAACCGCCCCCACCCCCACAATATCCCTTGGCGCTATGCTGCCTTCCCCACTTGGCAACGTAATTCTCCAAGAGGCTGCCCTGTCCACGGGTGTCTCCAGGCAAGAATACTGGAGTGGGTTGCCGTTTCCTCCTCCAGGGATCATCCTGACCCAGGGGTCAAACCTGCATTCCCTGCACTGCAGGCAGATTCTGTACCCCTTGAGCCATCAGGGAAGCCCTAATGAAGTACTGCTAAGGACCAAAGAATATCGTTTATTTGGCTTAGTTTTCAGTTAGAGTTCATCTAAGCATATTTGTATGGTGAGGGAACAGTGCAGCAGATCGGTAGGAGTCAATATCAGAAGGTGAAAAGTGAAAGTGAAGTTGCTTAGCCGTGTCCGACTCTTTGCGACCCCATGGACTATAGCCTACCAAGCTCCACCGTCCATGGGATTTTCCAGTCAAAAGTACTGGAGTGGGTTGCCATTTTCTTCTCTAGAGGATCTTCCCAACCCAGGGGTCGAACCCAGGTCCCCCGATTGTAGGCAGATGTTTTTACCGTCTAAGCCACCAGGAAAGTCCCAGAAGGTGAAAGGATAGTTAGAAAGTGACATTTTTGATGGCCATCTGTTCAGTCGCTCAGTCATGTCTGACTCTTTGAGACCCCGTGGACTGCAGCACGCCCGGCCTCCCTGTCCATCACCACCAGCTCCCAGAGTTTACTCAAACTCATGTCCATCGAGTCTATGATGCCATCCAACCATCTCATCCTCTGTTGTCCCCTTCTCCTCCTGCCTTCAGTCTTTCCCAGCATCAAGTCTTGACAGCCAAAGGGCCAGGATTAATATGGTAAATGGAATTACTGTTCTTTGAGCCAGGAACATGTCCTTCAAACAGACAAGGCAGAGAACATGGATATCAATGTTCTAGATTAATAACGCGTGGGGCCAAACCGAGGGAGTTCCCATTTGTTTACATTCATTTTCTGAATGAAATATGAAGTGAGGCTGCCCCTGAGACGGCGTGCATAGTGGTGGCTCTGGAGGGAGGAGGTGGATTAGGCTGGAGAGTGAAGAAGCCAGCGTAGCGCTCAGATGCCCGGGGAGGTGCATCTAGTAGCATCAGGTGTTTTTTGAGGTTCATGGTCCTGAAATAGAGTGAGATCTATTTCATAGTGGTTTGATTTTCCCCAGAGCATTTTCCTGTGCAGAACTAGGCAATCACTGGGGTTTAGCCAAGCTTCGCATGCCTCTGAGTGAGTGCTTCAGGAGGGAGAGAGGAGAAAAAGAATGAAGGATGCTCTCAAGGTGGCTGATGGACCACGGGTATGAGTGGAGAGGAAGAGATGCAAAGACCTGGGGGGTTGATGGCTAATTAAGGTGGGGAATTCCCGGGGCTGGAGGAAGCTGTCATAGCAGCATTCTAAGAATAAGTGAGCAGGTGAAATAAGACACGGTCACGACAGCAGGCCAGAGATGGAGATGTGGGAAACTGGGGCAACCTCGTGTGTGAGGGTGACAGTGGCTGGCTGAGCTGGAGCAAAATAAAAAGATCGCTGAAAAGAGCGGCTCAGAGGCCAGGGTGATAGAGGCACCACCCGAGGGGATGTTGAAGTTGCAAGAATGATGATGGGAAGAGAAGCAGGGAGGAGGGTGGTGAGCTGGTGCTAAAGAAAGGGTCTCGGTTGCTGAAACTGAGCACGTGAGAAGAGAAGATGTGACACATACTTACACTCGTGACGAGCGTGAAAGGTGGAGACCCGTGACTCACGTTCACGCGATGCTTTCAGGGCATAAATTCAACGTAATTCTCCAAGAGGCTGCCCTGTCCACGGGTGTCTCCAGGCAAGAATACTGGAGTGGGTTGCCGTTTCCTCCTCCAGGGATCATCCTGACCCAGGGGTCAAACCTGCATTCCCTGCACTGCAGGCAGATTCTGTACCCCTTGAGCCATCAGGGAAGCCCTAATGAAGTACTGCTAAGGACCAAAGAATATCGTTTATTTGGCTTAGTTTTCAGTTAGAGTTCATCTAAGCATATTTGTATGGTGAGGGAACAGTGCAGCAGATCGGTAGGAGTCAATATCAGAAGGTGAAAAGTGAAAGTGAAGTTGCTTAGCCGTGTCCGACTCTTTGCGACCCCATGGACTATAGCCTACCAAGCTCCACCGTCCATGGGATTTTCCAGTCAAAAGTACTGGAGTGGGTTGCCATTTTCTTCTCTAGAGGATCTTCCCAACCCAGGGGTCGAACCCAGGTCTCCCGATTGTAGGCAGATGTTTTTACCGTCTAAGCCACCAGGAAAGTCCCAGAAGGTGAAAGGATAGTTAGAAAGTGACATTTTTGATGGCCATCTGTTCAGTCGCTCAGTCATGTCTGACTCTTTGAGACCCCGTGGACTGCAGCACGCCCGGCCTCCCTGTCCATCACCACCAGCTCCCAGAGTTTACTCAAACTCATGTCCATCGAGTCTATGATGCCATCCAACCATCTCATCCTCTGTTGTCCCCTTCTCCTCCTGCCTTCAGTCTTTCCCAGCATCAAGTCTTGACAGCCAAAGGGCCAGGATTAATATGGTAAATGGAATTACTGTTCTTTGAGCCAGGAACATGTCCTTCAAACAGACAAGGCAGAGAACATGGATATCAATGTTCTAGATTAATAACGCGTGGGGCCAAACCGAGGGAGTTCCCATTTGTTTACATTCATTTTCTGAATGAAATATGAAGTGAGGCTGCCCCTGAGACGGCGTGCATAGTGGTGGCTCTGGAGGGAGGAGGTGGATTAGGCTGGAGAGTGAAGAAGCCAGCGTAGCGCTCAGATGCCCGGGGAGGTGCATCTAGTAGCATCAGGTGTTTTTTGAGGTTCATGGTCCTGAAATAGAGTGAGATCTATTTCATAGTGGTTTGATTTTCCCCAGAGCATTTTCCTGTGCAGAACTAGGCAATCACTGGGGTTTAGCCAAGCTTCGCATGCCTCTGAGTGAGTGCTTCAGGAGGGAGAGAGGAGAAAAAGAATGAAGGATGCTCTCAAGGTGGCTGATGGACCACGGGTATGAGTGGAGAGGAAGAGATGCAAAGACCTGGGGGGTTGATGGCTAATTAAGGTGGGGAATTCCCGGGGCTGGAGGAAGCTGTCATAGCAGCATTCTAAGAATAAGTGAGCAGGTGAAATAAGACACGGTCACGACAGCAGGCCAGAGATGGAGATGTGGGAAACTGGGGCAACCTCGTGTGTGAGGGTGACAGTGGCTGGCTGAGCTGGAGCAAAATAAAAAGATCGCTGAAAAGAGCGGCTCAGAGGCCAGGGTGATAGAGGCACCACCCGAGGGGATGTTGAAGTTGCAAGAATGATGATGGGAAGAGAAGCAGGGAGGAGGGTGGTGAGCTGGTCCTAAAGAAAGGGTCTCGGTTGCTGAAACTGAGCACGTGAGAAGAGAAGATGTGACACATACTTACACTCGTGACGAGCGTGAAAGGTGGAGACCCGTGACTCACGTTCACGCGATCTTTCAGGGCATAAATGGTGACCAGTCCATCTTGAAGTTTTCTTTTTTTTTTTGGCTATTCAGCCTGCGAGACCTTAGCCCCCTGACTAGGGAGTGACCCCCGGCCCCACAGTGAGATCGCAGCATCCTAACCACTGGGCCAACGGGCACATCCCCCATCCGTCAGGGTTAAAACACAAATGCCTCTCTCGGCAGATGCAGCGGCTGCCGCCTCAGCGATGGTGTCCGCCTCCGCACCCTCGGTGTGCAGCGTGCAGGCCTTGTCCCTCCTGGCAGAGGTAAGGACGTGTCTGCCTCGTCATCCCCGCCAGGGGAATGAGGCTTCACGGGGGCGCGTCCATTCTTAGAGACTCGGGGCTCGGGCTACACCGTCCCGGCTGATCCGGTAAGCCAGCCTGGGCCTCCGGCTGCCCCGTGGGGTTGTCCTGCTAGGCTGTATGTGCCCCACATTGCCACTTCCTTCAAGAGAGTCCTGTTTTCCAATTCCGGTTCTCCTAGGTCCTGGCGTCGCTCCTGGACATGGTTTACCGAAGTGATGAGAAGGAGAAAGCGGTGCCCTTGATCTCACGTTTGCTCCACTATGTTTTTCCTTACCTGCGCAATCACAGGTACGGCTGCCGCAACTCTGTAACCCTCCAAACCCGCCCACTCCTGCCCAGGTGTGGGAAGAGGGCTAATGGGAAATGCATCCAACAGGGCTCCTCTCACGGCCTCTGACCTTGACCCTTTGCCCTTCCCACCCCCTTGCAGCGCCTATAACGCCCCCAGCTTCCGGGCGGGCGCCCAGCTGCTGAGTTCTCTGAGCGGTTATGCCTATACCAAACGAGCCTGGAAGAAAGAAGCCCTGGAGTTATTCTTGGACCCAGCCTTCTTCCAGATGGACACATCTTGTGTGCAGTAAGAAATGCCATCCTGATTTAAAAAATGGGCCGGGAACCATCAAGTGGCAAAGTGTGTGGGTTTCTATAATTAGTTCCCATTCCTGAAATGGTGAGCAGAGCTAGCTATTATCATCCTGAATCTAGGACATCCCTCACAGGTTAACGGTGTATTTCTGGGGAAGGAATTGAAGTCTTTGGAAAATGACACTGTGCCCCTCTTTTTCTTTTTTTAATAATCAAGAGAAGAATTGTTGTTATTCCTAAAGAGCATAGCAAGGGGCTCCAGCGGTACTTGGCCTCGTGCTGCTCTGTCTTGTAACCACAAGATGCTGGACCAGCACTGAGACGTCAGGGCTATGTGGTGGCCCTCCGGGGTCCTTCCCCCCACTTCTGGGCTTACACTCCACGAGTCCTTGCTGAGACCGTGCAACCACCAGGCTCTGTGCGGGCAGCAGAGATTCGTAGAATCAGGATGAACTGACTGCGCTTTCTACTCGGAGGTCAGCAGACCACTAGTAACTCTGCCCGTGGCTTGGCTGAACATGTCTTTATTAACAGCAGGGGTCAAGGGTAGAGACTGGCCAGCTTCTTTGACCTTGACTTTCACCCTGGGTCGGTCAGATCCACTGGAGAAGGGACAGGCTACCAACTCCAGTATTCTTGGGCTTCCCTGGGGGCTCAGCTGGTAAAGAATTCGCCTGCAATACCAGAGACCTGGGTTCAATCCCTGGGTTAGGAAGATCCCCTGGAGAAGGGAACAGCCACCCACTCCAGTATTCTGGCCCGAAGAATCCTATGGACTGTATGGTCCCTGGGGTCGCGGAGAGTCGGACATGACTGAGCGACTTTCCCTTTCACCCTGTAATCCTGTTGCACTGTGTGAGACTCTGATGAAAACTAGTGGTATTTGTCTTCAGGACCCCCAGTGCTCTTCCTCAGTACAAGTGTATGGACTTCATCTGTGCAAACACATTTAAGGGCAACCCTTGCAAAAGCCTTTTGATTGAGATGGTAAAGGATTCTGCCTGCAGTGAAGGAGACCCAAGTTCAATCCCTGGGTTGGAAAGATCCCCTGGAGAAGGGAATGACAACCCACTCCAGTATTCTTGCCTGGAGAATTCCGTGGACAAAGGAGCTCACACAACTGATAGACTTTCTCTTTTTTGCACAAGCCAAAGGACTTTGACACAAATGCTTTCTTTTATGGTGGTCTGGGAATTATTCATTACTTCGTATGTTATTTACTGCCTATATTAAGGTTATAAATGAAGAGCTTCGGCTTAGTTTCTCCTAATTCATCCTTTTCACTAACTTTTCAGAAAGCAGGTTTTAATCTTAAAGGGACATGTTATTTTTCCTTGATAATTTTTATTGGGCCATCACCCTTTGCATATTTAACTTTGCTTTTTTTTTTAATATCCAGTTGGAAGTCCATTATTGACCATCTTCTGACTCATGAGAAAACAATGTTTAAAGATCTAATGAGTAAGTTTTTCTGTGTTAATGGGCACATAAGTCATACTTTAAAGGACCGATGCCTTTTGGTGATAAGGAGCTTTTACCATGTATTTTAAAATGTGACTCAAACATTTTATGGTGCAGTTTCAGCCACAAACTATAATGTGGTGCATAGGATTTGCCAGGACTCCACGAATGAACCTTCCTAGTTCCAGTCAGTTGACAAGAATGTCTCTAACCACCATTTTTGCATTTTTATAGTGGAGAAAATACTTGTGAAAGCGATGATAAGGTGACCATAATTTGTTAGGAGCACTGACCTATACCGCATATTGTCTTCAAATACCCTACCATTAAGTATCACTCAGGAAATAAATACTTCTATAAATGTAAATATTTAGATAATAGCTACATGCCCTTAATCAAGACCATATTCCACCGGGGAAGATAGGAATGAACACTTGTGTGAATTTCTCATCACTCACCTCTCACTGTGCGTTTCCCACTAAGTGAAGCTTCCTCGCTGTATTTGTTCCAGACATGCAGAGCAGCTCTTTAAAGCTGTTCTCCAGTTTCGAGCAGAAAGCCATGCTGCTAAAGCGCCAGGCTTTTGCTGTCTTCAGTGGAGAACTCGATCAGTACCACCTTACCTCCCTCTAATCCAAGGTAAGAAGGCCCGCCCTTCCCCCAAGCCCCCTCCCCGCACAGACAGGCCCAGGCTGGAGACCAGAGGCCCCTCGCAGGCGCTGGCAGGACGGGCCGCGTTAGACGAGCATGCCGCAGGGGCGATCGTAGGACTTGGGCACATCGGGAACCTTGCTTTAAAAATCAGTTACTGTAATGCTGTTAGTCTTTATTGGGTCATTTTTAAAAGTCTGGCCGTGCTTCTTCTGCACCGTCTCCTGCTCAGTCCCTCCTGCAGTTCAGATACTCGGAGGGTGCAGCCCTAACGGAGGCTAGTGAAGAAGCAAGACTGTGGAGGAGTGCTTTTTTTCCTTAGCAGTTTTTTTTTCTCTCCTTCACCCTATCAGTATGCTTTATCTGCCTCAAAAATGAATGATTGGGGCTTCGCTTGTGGTCCAGTGGTGAAAACTTCACCTTCCAGTGCAGGGGGTTGGGGGGTGGTTTCAGTCCCTGGTTGGGGAACTAAGATCCCACATCTCTCTAGGCCAAAAAACCGAAACATAAGGCAGAAGCAGTACTGCAACAAATTCAAGGCTGTGCTGTGCTCAGTTGCTTCGGTCGTGTCCAACTCTTTGCGTGCGACCCCATGGACTGCAGCCCAGCAGGCTTCTCTGTCCATGGGGATTCTCCAGGCAAGAATACTGGAGTGGGTTGCCATGCCCTCCTCCTGGGGATCTTCCTAACCCAGGAACGAATCCCGCATCTCTGGCGTCTCCTGCGTTGCAGGCAGGTTCTTTACCTACTGAGCCACCTGGGAAGCCCAGGAGATTCAATAAAGACTTTTAAAACGGTCAATATCAAAAATCCTTTCTAAAAAAATGAATGTGGATATTACACATGACTTTGAAGGGTTTTTTTCCCCCTCCTCATGAAATGTTAAGATGAACATTCTAATTCACCCTCCTCCAAGATATGAAAGAATTCTCAAATAGAAGTGTGTTTTTCTTAAGACTCATAGCCTAAACAAGATATAATGAAGTAAAAAAAATCTTTCAAGATCATGTTAAATATCACGAGTACTAGTGTAAAAAATTTTGTAAATACTAAAATTATGATATGTCAGTCATTTTAGGGCAGGGTCGGGTTTATTGAGGTATAATTTACATACAGTAAAGATGACTTCCCCTAGTGGCTCAGACGGTAAAAAAATCCACCTGCAGTGCAGGAGGCCCAGGTTCAACCCCTCGGTCCAGAAGATCCCCTGGAAAATGGGATGGCTACCCTGGCTACCCACTCCAGTATTCTTTCCTGGAGACTTCCATCGACAGCGGAGCCTGGTGGGCTCCAGTCTGTGGGGTTGCTCAGAGTCAGAAAGGCCGGGTGACACCCGACATACAGTAGAAGTCACCCTTCTGGCCGTACAGTTCTGTGAATTTCGATAAACGCACACAGTCATGTAATCACACTACAGTCAAGAGACAGTACATTTCCATCAGCCCTGCAGGTTCGCTCTTGCCCCTCAGAAGTCATCTCCTCCCCTGACCCCATCAACCGCTGAATCTGCTTTCTGCTCCCATAGTTGCACTTCTTCAGAATGCCTTACAAATGTGAATGTGATTGGACAATGTAGAGCCTTCGAGGCTGGCTTCTTTTGTGTTTGAGAGTCCTTCACGCTATTGTACTTACCCAGTTACTCCTTTTTGTTGTTTATCTAGTGTTCCATTCTGTCAGTTGTTTGCCGGTCACCCATGGAAGGGTATTCAGGTTGTTCCATGTAGAATTATGGAATAGCTCTCTTAACGCTGCCCTCCTAAAAATTTTCATACAAATGTCTGTCAGTTCACAAAGTATATGCTTTTCGTAAATATTAGTGCTACTAGTTCTCAGCCCATGTCCCTTCTTGATTAACCATTTGAAAGGTCTTAACGATTTTAGGCCAAAACATAAACAGCTTTCCCACGTATTAATTGCTGCTGCTGCTGCTGCTAAGTATTAATTATGATAGTGTTTTACACTGGCAATAATAGAAAATACCATTTTATACTTCAGCTGACATAACGTCCGCAACGTCAAGTGCATCATGGAGATGTTCATGCCATAACATCCTGAATGCCTACGATGTGTGAAAGCAAATATTCAGATAGGACAGATCCTTACTCAAAATACTAACAGGCTGATGAGATCAGAGGGTGACCAGGAATGCCCATGAAGATGATGGCAGCCCCCCAGAGCCTTCAACTCAGAGCAGAGTCAGAGCTGAATTTCATGGCATCCTTCCAGGATTTGGGAGGGAGCTACGGGAACCCCATTTCCTGTGGTTCATGGGCAGCATCTGGGATGGTGCTTTACACACCTGGCCAAGGGACAGGGCCCTGAAAGGGCAGCGTCAAGCCCCCTGTCCCAGAAGCAGCATGCAGTGGTCAGTGCCCTGGGCAGCCCACCTTCTGTCCCATCAGGCGCTCTCCTAAACCCTGGGCTGAGCCCCAGAGGGCTGAAGAGACACTGTTCAGTGTGCAGAACAAGAACACAGACAGTGGCCTTCCTTAACCAGTGGCATGGAGGGTCTGACCACAGCAGGATGTAAACATTCAATTTCTGAGAGATCATGAAAGGGGGAGGGAAGTAGGGGACCACAGAACAGTATATACATTATATATGGTACTTTTATATATGGCATATACGTATATGGGGGCTTCCCTGGTGGCTCAGAGGGCAAAGTGTCTGCCTACAATGCAGGAGACCCTGGTTTGATCCCTGGGTTGGGAAGATTGCCCTGGAGAAGAAAAATGGCACCCCACTCCAGTACTCTTGCCTGGAAAATCCCATGGATGGAGAAGCCTAGTGGGCTACAATCCATGGGGTCTCAAAGAGTCAGACATGACTGAGTGACTTCACTTTTACTTTCTTATCTGTATATGAAGGTCACCTTCATGCTGACTTTAAGTAGGAAATGGTTTGGGAGCCTTGGAGAAAGAGTAGTTTCTCCAAATAAATACCCTCCACTTTGGATAACTCAAGGGTGTTTTTTTGTTTTGTTTTGTTTTGTTTTTAATACTACCTGTTTGAAAAAATAGAGTGGAACTCCCTGGCGGTGCTGGAGTGGTGGGTTTCAGAGTATTCTCTGACAGTCTTGGGTCACTGAGTGGCCTCTGGAGCCATGAGGTCAAGGTTGTAGACGATCCAGAAGGTTCTAAATAATTGCACACCATGGTGGATAGTCAAGGCCTGATCAGAAGAGGCAGGAATAGGGAAGGCCTGGCGTTTCTCCTCTGGGGTCCCCTCTGGGGTCCTTTCCCCCTGACTGACCACCATCAAGAAGCCCTGGGTGAGGGTGATCGTTGTGCGTGGAGTGTGGAGCTAAATAACGCCGTATATCTTGGCTCCTCATGACATAAATTTTACATTGACCTCAGAAGAATCAGTAAATGAGCTCAAAGCAATTATTATTATTATTTTTAATGGAAGGATGATCAAATGCTGCTTGTCTAGAATTAAAGGAAGACAGTCATCACCCCCTAGAAAGGCCCCAGAAGGGATTAGAAAGACCCCGAGGCAACACTTCGGGCCCTTTAACTGCTGAGGGTGGCTCCTTCCAGGTCTCCTTAAGTCCCTCCCATCTTTTAAGTCTTCCTTATTGTCCCGCGTTAGCTACATTTTTGCATCAGGATACCCATGCTCAGAGGGATGAGCACCTCTGTAAAGTTGAATTGCCACTACCTGGCAAAACCTGGACTGGAGTCTGAGCTCTCTGGCTCCCAACAGTAGGCTGTGGTCTTCAGGCAGCACCCTTTGAGGCAGGTGAGTTTCACAGATAGGAAGCTGGCTCAGCGAGATTACCTGGCCAGCCTAAAGTGAGATTCCGCAGCCTTGACAGTGGTGCACAGTTCTGGCTCAGGGCTGTCTCCTCTGTCTGCTCACAAGGTCTGCTTAAGCCTGTAAGGTTTATCACTCAGCTAAGAAAGGCATATTAGAGATTCTAAAATAGATCATCTTGACTGAAGAATAATCTCATGAGTTTAGTTTTGATTTGAAATATCAATACAAAATATGCCCTATCTGTACAAACCACTTTTTAAAAATCTGTTTTCTCTTCACATAGATTAAGACTCACAAGAAGTTGTACCAATAGTACCTAGTGTTCCTGGGTACCATTTGTTCAGTTTTCCCCATGGTAACATCTCACATAAGCATAGTCCCTTATCAAGACCGAAAATTGACATGGGAATATTACTGCAACTCAACTAGAGACTTGTTCAGATCTCACCAGTTTCTACAATGCATTCTTCTTGTGTATGTTTGTGTGTATGTCCAGTTCTATGAATGAATCTCCTCTACAAATTCTGTGGACAGCACCACAGCCAGGGCATAGAACTCTTCCCTCACCACTAAGCGATGCCCTCAAGCCACTCATTTCAGTTCAGTCGCTCAGTTGTGTTTGACTCTTTGCGACCTCATGAACTGCAGCACACCAGGCCTCCCTGTCCATCACCACCTCCTGGAATTGACCCAAACTCATGTCCACTGAGTCGGTGACGCCATACAGCCATCACATCGAGTCACACCCTCTACCCGGCCCTAACCCTTGGAAACCGCTCACCTGTTCTCCATCACTTTTATTTGTCACTTTGAGAATATTGTATAAATAGGATCGTGCAGCATGTCACCTTTTGAGAATAGCTTTTTCATTCAGTACAATGCCTCTGAGATCCATCCAGAGGCAAATAGGTTCATGGGTGTATGAGGAGTTTGCTCTTTTTTAATGAGTAATAATACTCCATTTTATGAATGTTTCACAGTTCATTTATCCATTTAACTGGAGAACATTTGTATTGTTCCAGTTTGGGGTTATTAGAAATAAAGCCTCTGTTATAAGCATGCATGTACCATCTTTGTGTGGTTGTAAATTGTCATTTCTCTACACAAGGGTTTGATTACAGGGTCCTCTGGTAAATGTGCGTTTAACTCTAGTTCAGTTCAGTCGCTCAGTCGTGTTTGACTCTTTGTGACCTCATGAACTGCAGCACACCAGGCCTCCCTGTCCCTCACCAGCTCCCAGAGCTTACTCAAACTCATGTCCATCAAGTTGGTGATGCCATCCAGCCATCTCATCCTCTGTCGTCCCCTTCTCCTCCCACCTTCAATCTTTGCCAGCATCAGGGTCTTTTCAAATGAGTCAGTTCTTTGAATCAGGTGGCCAAAGTATTGGAGTTTCAGCTTCAGCATCAGTCCTTCCAATGAATATCCAGGACTGATCTCCTTTAGGATTGACTGGTTGGATCTCCTTGCAGTCCAAGGGACTCTCAAGAGTCTTTTCCAACACCACAGTTCAAAAGCATCGATTCTTCGGTGCTTAGCTTTCTTTATAGTCCAACTTTCATGTCCAAACATGACCACTGGCAAAACCATAGCTTTAACTAGATGGACCTTTGTCATCTAACTCTCTAAGAAACTCGAAACTCTTAAGAAACTCTCTATGAAACTGCCAAACTGTTTTTCAGAGTGGATGTACCATTTTGCGTCCTCACTTAAACAGTAATTCAAGTGTCATTATCCTTTTGATGCCTACAGAGATAACCTTTGTTTCATTCCTGATATTGGTAATTTACCTTCTCTTTTTTGGGGTTAGTATTTCTAGAAATTTATCAGTTTTATTGTTCCTTTCAAATTACCAAACTTTAGTTTGATTTTTGTGTGTATTATTTTTGTTTTGTTTGCAATTTCATTTATGTCTGCTCTTTATCATGCCCTTCTTTGTCCTTGTTTTTAGGTGGTGGTGGTTTAGTCACTAAGTCATGTCCAGCTCTTGCGACTCCATGGACTGTAGCCTGCCAGGCTCCTCTATCCATGGGATTCTCCAGGCAAGAATACTGGAGTAGGTGGCCATTTCCTTCTCCAAGTCTCATTAAGATAGAGGCTTGAATTATAGAATTGAGTGGTTTCTTCTTTTATAATGTAAGCATTTAGTGCTATACATTTCCTTTTCATTACTTTAACTGTATCCCACAAAATCTGATAATCTTTTAATTTTCACTCATTGCTTTATACGTTTTATCTGCTTTGATGCTTCTTCTTAGCCCATATCTTATTTATTAAATATAAGTTTGTTAATTTCCAAGTGTTTCCAGTTGTTCTTCTATAATTAATTTCCAGTTTGAGTCCATTATGGTCAGAGTGGCCTTCCCTGATGGCTCAGACGGTAAAGAATCCACCTGCAATGCGGGAGACCTGGGTTTGAGCCCTAGGTTGGGAAGATCTCCTGGAGGAGGGCATGGTAACCCTGGAGAATCTTGCCTGGAGAATCCTCATGGATAGAGGAGTCTGGCAGGCTACAGTCCATGGGGTCCCAAAGAGTCAAACACGACTGAGTGAGTAAGCACACACACGTGGTCAGAGAACATTCTTTGTAGAATTTTAATTTGTTGAAGTTAGATTTTGTCATGGGTCATTAAGCAGTCTTGGTGAATGTTCCACGAGCAGTTAATGAGATGAGTTCTAGTGTGTTGAGCAGAGTGTTCTGCAAGTGTTTTTAAATCCTGCAGGCTGATGGTATTGCTCGGTTCTTCTGTATCCTTACTTGACTGTTTTGTTTTTCCTAGGGCTTCTATCTGTCACGGGTTAGGGATCTTGAACCTCAGCTACAGTTGTCAGACGTTATTCTTCTTTGAGTTCTGGTAGTTCTTTCTTTTTGTAAAATAGACCTCTGTTGTTGGGTCCACAGGCCTTTAGGAATATTATATCTTCCTGCTGAATTGACCTTTCACTCTGCAGTCTCCCTCTTTGACCCTGGTGCTCTTCTCTGCTTTGAAGTCCATTCCCTGTTAATAGTGCTACTCCAGCTTTCTTAAAATGTTTGCACGGTGTGTCTTTTCCCATCCTTTTACCTTTAACCTACTTATATATTTGAAGTGAGTTTTGTGTAAGATAGCATACAAGTAGGTCATTTCTTTAATCCATTTAACCAATCTCTCTCTTTTAACTAGTGGATTTAGACAGTTTACCTTTAATGTAATTACTGGCATGTCAGGATATATTACAAAGAAGGCAATGGCACCCCACTTCAGTACTCTTGCCTGGAAAATCCCATGGATGGAGGAGCCTAGTAGGCTGCGGTCCATGGGGTCGCTGGGAGTCGGACACAACCAAGTGACTTCACTTTCACGCATTGGAGAAGGAAATGGCAGCCCACTCCAATGTTCTTGCCTGGAGAATCCCAGGGACGGAGGAGCCTGGTGGGCTGCCATCTATGGGGTCGCACAGAGTCAGACACGACTGAAGCGACTCAGCAGCAGCAGCAGGATATATTATGCCTTTTTATTTATTATCTATTTGTTCTTTTTCATTCCTTTGTTTGCCTTTTTCTATTTTCCTGAGGTTACTTGAACATTTTTTCAGCATTCTATTTTGATTTATTTAAAGTGGGTTTGGGGATGTGTCTCTTTTTAAAGTTTCTGCAGTGGTCACTCAGGGATTGCAGTGAACATAGAATGTATATACTTGTTTCAACATTTTACATCATTTAGGATGCTCTTTTTTTCTCTCACGTGGTATAGTTGTCTGAAATACTACCTTTTCGAGATAGCATGACCAAAAATTAAGAATTAGAAAAAACCACCAACATCATTTACATGCTCATTGATGATGCAGTGGATTTCTGGCTTGAACCAGAAGTTGATGCCCTCCTTCCTACTCAGCTATAGTAGGGGAATAAGAGACCCTTGGTTGACTTCTTTGGCAAAGGCCATGAACTGCTGTGCCCCACAAAGAAGAGGGCTGTGGGCAAACACAGAGAGCAATACCATTCTCCCAACACCCAGCTCACCTACAGTTGTTGTCAAATGTCAGATCAATTGCAGTTGTTTTTCCTCTTTGTCTAGTGAGAAGCTCCAAACTCATTTGTGTGACATCTCGAAAATCTTCTCTCCTTAGAACGCCTGACAGACAATCTCAGAGTGGGACAGACATCCTCAGTTGCTGCTCAGATGTTTCTTTTTTTCAGAGTTTTGCTGCTAAGAATATCTCCCCAACATTTGACTTCACTGTGGCCAATAATGGTCTCTGAATTGGTAAGTGCAAATACTTTATTCTTGAGGTAAAATTGGAGCTTTTTAAAATGCATTTTCAGGAGTAACGTATCCTTTCGTGTATATCTAATTTGATCTGTAAAATTTTCAATCAAGTTGGTAATGCATGGTCAGCTCTTGGTTAAGTAGAGATATTTTATCCTCTAATCATAGTTGACCTCTCAACTGTAGTTTTTTAAATTACTTTGATGTTATTTGCTTTTTTTTGGCCATCCCGCATGACTTTTGGGATCTGACTTCCCCAGCCACAGATTGAACCCAGCAGTGAAAGCACTGAAGTCTTAACCACTGGACCACCATAGGACTCCCTATTTGCTATTTTTTAAACTGGGCTTTTCCTACTTTTAATAAGATATAAGTGTCATGCAGCGGCATATAAGTTTAAAGGGTACCACATAATAATTGACTGAAATATATCATGAGACCCTTATCACATTCAGTTAGCATCCATCATCTCATATGGGTCCAAAAGAAAATAATTTTTTTCCTTGTGATGACAACTCAGGATTTACTGTCTTTACTTTCACCTGTGACTTACAGCAGCTTTGACTGCAATTGTCACATCCTGCATTATCCCTAGTAATAACATGTCTTATAAATCAGTGTTTGTACCTTTGGACCACCTTCATTCAGTTTTCCCTCCTTCCACCCCCTGCCTCTGATCTCTTCTGTGAGTGTGGTTGGTTTTGCTTTGTTTTGTTTCTTAGGTTCCCCTTATAAGTGAGACCATACCGTATTTGTCTTTCTCTTCTGACTTATTTTAAATAGGGTAATGCCCTCAGAGTCCTTCTAAATTACTGCAGATGTGCCAATGGCAAGATTCCTCCTTTTCATGCTGAATAACATTCTACTGTGTGTGTGTATTCTCATACGCACATACATATACATGTATGTGTGTATACACACATACGCATATACATAAGTATATGTGTGTATACACATATACATGCATGTGTGTATACATATATGTGTGTATATTCATATATATATATGAAACAGTTTCTTAATCCATTTATTTGTTGATAGACACTTAGAATGTTTCCAAGTCTTGGCTACTGTATCAAGTTGACCAAAAAGTTCATTCAGTTTCTTCACACGTCACAGAAAAAGCTGAACGAACTTTTTGGCCAACCTGGTGAATAATGCTGCCTTGAGTATAGGGGTGCACATATCTCTTTGAGAATATTTTCATTTCCTTGGAGCATAGTCCCGGAAGTGGGTTTCGTGGAGCATACGGCAGCTGTATTTTTAATGTTTTGAGGAGCCGTTATCCTGTTTTCCGCAGTGACTGTACCAGTTTATAATCCCACCAGCAGTGCACGAGGCTCCCCTTTCTCCGCATCCTCACCAGCATTTGTAATCTCGCCCATTGGATGACAGCAGTTCTAATGGGTGTGAGGTGATGCCTCATCGTGGTTTCAGTTTCGTTTCCTTGATGATTAGTGATGTTGAGCATCTTTTCATGTGCCTGTCGGCCATTCCTATATCTTCTTTGGAAAAATGTCAATTCAAGACCTCTGCCCATTTTTTATTTGATTATTTGCTTTTCATTATTGAGTTGTGTGAGTTCTTTATGTATTTTGGATGTTATCCCTTACCGTATTTGGTTTGAAAATTTTTTCCCCTTTCATGGGTTTTCTTTTCATATTTTTGATTCCTTTTGTTTTATTCGCTATTTTTTATGGACATATAAATTTTAAACATTAAGCTAGATTTAACCTCTCTCAAATAGTAACTTGAATTCACTTTTTTTTTTTAAGATTCAGGCATTCATACAGCTTGAAGAAGAGCTGCAAAAGGACAATGAATCATTGAGGTAAGTAATGTATGAATCTGTGCACATATGTGAAGGTTAATGGACATCACTGTATTTTTTTTGTTTTGATTTTTTTTTTTTTTTAGATCCAGACTGTGGACATCAATTTATGATGTAGGGTTAGCTCATTCTAAACACCATTTTCTTGAAGTAGTTGTAAAGGGACCAGCTATTCTGACCATTTTTCAAAAACAAAAAACCTTCTTATGGATCTTTCATAGGCAAAAAGACTACAGTGTATGTGAATGAATTTCTAACAGGAATTCCTTTGTTAATTTACAGAAACAGCAACAAAATCAACAGAATGAAAGTTGCAGCTTCTGATGGAAACGGACCGTCGGTGGGGGAGATACCCCAGAGCGAGCTGGTCCTCTATTTATCAGCTTGCAAATTCCTAGACACAGCACTTTCTTTTCCACCTGACAAGATGCCGTTATTTCAAATGTAAGTCGTAGGCGAACACAGGCCCTCTTTGAAGGAGGTGACTTTTCTTTCCTCGTCAGCACTTTCACTTGTTCTTTCCTGTACACCGTGTGGGTTACCAGTGGCCGAGGAGCCTGCTCAGAACACCAGGTTTCAGATTACTCGCAACATCTGTGGTTTGGCGAATTTGGCTCACAGTAGTGTTTACGATGGGTTTCTATTCGTGTGTGTTTCAGTGGGTTTTGCTATTGGGTGCTTATAAAACAGAGTCCCGCACTGGTGATCCTCACTGCCTTTGTGTATTTTCTTTTTTTTTGGTCTCTTTGTTTTTAATTAACTAAATGGAACATGCTCTCTCCAGTTCACTGTGCCCCTGTTGGCTCACATTTCCTGTGGGCTTAACACGGCCGCTTGTATGTTTCATTTCATGCCTGGCCCCAGATGCCACTTCTCTCTGTCCTGTCGCCCTAAAGAGAGGAATCATGTAGAAATGTTTGTGGTTAGAAACACAGAATGAAAGCAGCCAGTCTGAAGCGGCTACGTACCATATGTTTCCAACTACACGATGATCTATAAAGGGCAAAACTGTAAAGACAGTAAACAGATGAGTGTGTCCCAGCAGTGGAGAGAGGCAGGGCACAGGCTTTTCAGGGCACTGAGATGACTGTATGTGGTTGTGTGTCCACCATAGTGTGGATACGTGTCGTTACACACGTGTCCAAGCCAATGGAAGATGCAGCTCCAAGAGTGAACCCAAAGCCTAACTCTGGACTTGGGGCGACGATGGGGAGTCAGTGTCAGTTCATCGATTGTAACAGATGTACCCTTCCAGTGGGAGTGTTGACAGGGAGGCTCAGCCTAGCAGAGAGCGGGCAGGGGGCAGATGGGAAACCTCCATACTTGCTGCTCAATTTTGGATGAACCTAAAACTGCTCTAAAAAAGAAAGTTGTGTTTTTTTTTCTCTTTAAGTGAGTTCCATTGTACGTGAATATGCATAGCAGCACTAATCATAATAGGCAAAAAGTAGAGAAAACATAAATGTCCATCAGTTGACAAGCAGATAAATAACATATGGTGTGTCCAGACAATGCAGTAGTCTACAACACACAGAGATGGAAGTGTCGGCGCGTGGTACAGCATGGGCGAGCCTTGACGACAGGAGGTTAAGTGAGAGAAGCCAGGTACAGGAGAACGATGTACAACCGTGATTCTAATTTATGTGAAATGTCAGAACAAAAAAGACCTGTACAGACAGAAAGCAGTTTAGTGGTGGCCTCGACTGAGGAGTGGATCGAGGGATGAGATTGAGGGATAATTGGAGTGGATTGAGGGGTGAGCGCCAAAGGGAGCAGCGATTCTATTTGGGGTTTTAAAATATCCTAGAATTGATCACGATGGATGGTGATTTAGGTACAGTTCTGTGAATATACCAAAAGCTACGGAATGGTGCGATCTCTTTTTTATTTATTTGTATTTTGGGCTGTCCTGGGTCTTAGTTGCAGCATGCGAAGTGTTTATGTGGGATCTAGTTGCGCTACCAGGGATTGAACCCACATTCCCTACACTGGGAGCGCGGCGTCTTAGCCACTGAACCACCAGGGAAGTCCTGAATAGTACACTTTAAATGAGTGAACCGTGTGGTACGTGAATTACATCTCAGAGAAGCTATTTGGAAACCTCTAGGTGGGCTCTGAGCCCATGTGCCTGACCTCGGATTCTTTTCCTCCAGTTACAGGTGGGCATTTGTTCCCGAAGTGGACACAGAAAGCCCTGCCTTCTCCTCAGATGTAGAGGAGGATCACCAAGAATGCAAGCCCCACACTGTCAGGATTCTTGAACTTCTAAAATTAAAATATGGGGTAATTGTTTTCCTTTTTACAAAATTCGTATTTGTGGTGGAGGGGGACGGGCTCAGGATGAGTGAAGTACTTCATATGCCATTTGATTTCAATGACTTTGAACGGTGTTCAAAATGCCTCTTAAGTGTTCAGACTTGGAGAGGGTCATACATTTCATCTCTGTCTTAGTGTTTGTATGTGACTTTCTCATCCCGGATCCTGAGTGGACATAGTCCTACAGAATAGCAGTCCGCAACTTCTTCAGCATCAGGAGGTGGTTTTGTGGAAGGCACTCTTTCCACGGACCAGGGAGCTGGGATGGGTTGGGTGCGTGGTTTCAGGGTAGTTTCATTACCTTTATTGTGTACTTTATTTCTTTTATTGTTACATTGTGTTAATGAAATAATGGTCCACTCACCATAATGTAGCATCACTGGGAGCCCTGAGGTTGTTTTCCTGCAACCTGATGGTCCCAGCTGGGAGTCACGGGAGACGGGGACACCCGAAGTGTGTTGCTAATGGCCAGTCTACTCTGTAATCTCACCTTGTTCCACCGCTCACCTCCTGCTTTGCAGCTCAGCTCCTGAACAGACCACAGGTTGGGGACCCTTGCTGTAGAAGGAGTCGTGCCTGCAGAGTCCCTCCATGACTCAGCGAAAGGGCCTGCAGGAGGGGTGGCAGGGGCCCCAGCGGGATGACTCACAGCGAAATCTGGTGGAAGACGGCAGTGGGGACATGGGATTTGAGTTGACGCTGCCGCCGTCAGAGCAGACAGGGAGTTTTCCTAGAGGACTCGTGTCTTAGCGTTCACCGCCTGCATGGGCCTCTCTAACCCTTAGCATGTTGTCGTTGGTTTTCTGCAGGAAATCGGCAGCTCAGAAGAGATCGGCGTGAAGAGCGAGTTCCCTCTGCTGCGCCAGCATTCTCTTTCCAGTGTTAGGCAACTGATGCCCTTCTTTGGGACTCTAAACTGTGCTTTTAAAACCCAGAGTCGACTGCCTGCCGACACCCAAGGCCCTACTCCACTCATGGAGTTTCCTGTCGCAGATAACCCAAGGGTCTTGAAACAACTGGAAGAATGTGTTGAACATGACTTTTTGGAACATCTGGAATGTTAACCTTGGACCAGAGAATTTGTATAAGCCATTTACTGAGACCTTGAGAAAAGCCAGGATATACTGAAAATGGAAAAGGAGCCAGATAGTGCTTCTAAACAAGTCTATCTCAATTTCGAAAGTAAATTTGAGATCTTTTTTTTTTTTTTGGTGGCCAAGAAAAAACACCTCCCTGAAATGCCTTGTAATATATTTAGGTCTGATTTTATGTTTCTTCCTCAATGTATGTAAAGAAGTGAAATTAATATATCATCTAATGGTGGCACAAAATTTGTAATATAAAGTAAACCATGAAGAGATTGAAAAGTTGGGGTTTTTTTTGTTGAAGATATGTCAGTACATCTCTCTAAACATTTTTAACTTGTTGAATATTATTTTTAACCTTTCATACATGTGTCCCTTTAAGTGTTTATTTTGGTACCACATTTTTAAATGAAAATACATTATTTTCTGAAAACACTAATAGCCCATTACCTTTGACTATTCCGCAGAGGTGTAAGCGTGAAGACAATCGCAGCGTATTTAACTCTTGCCACATTAAAATCACGTGCTCCCACCTTCTGCTGCATAAGAAAAATGCCGTTTTCAACTCTCCGACAGCTGTCACCTCAGCTGTACACTGCAATGTGCCTGACCAGCACTTTCCACTTGACATAAATCAATCATCACGGTCACAGAGGCTTCAATGCCTGAAACTATTGTCGGGGAAATTCACTGTGGACTCTTCCTTATTCCTCTGTCCTTCTGGGAACTCTGTACCTCTGCAGATATCGCTGTTCATGAAAATGATTCCTAGGATCCTCGGCACAGACTCCTGGGGGATGGCAGGGTGCCGTCTCACTCTTTTCAAGCCTCCTTGTCTTATACCAGCTTCCCTGTTCAGAGTCCACTCGGCACCCGTCCTGCCCGCTCTCTGCCTGTGCTCCGGGCTTGCCTCCCAGACCTGCCTGAATCATGTTCCCTTTTCAGCCACCAGGGCATTCCATGACATCACTTTCCAGGTCAGACGATGCTGACTGCTCCTATGTGGGCTCTCAGATACATCCTTTCTGCAGACAAGGGTGTTTGGGGACTTGACAGACATTCTTGGCTTCGTTTCTTATAACATCCTACCTTGTGTGAGTTTGTGAGCAGGACAGAAGCAATTTGTGTCACTGCCCCAAGAGAGGATGCAGGGAATACAGAACCACGTGGTTCCCTCCATAATGGCTAAAAGAGTCAAAAAGCACCATCACATATGGGTATTCATACACATATGTGTTAAAAATTACATGCAGGGACTTCCCTGTTGGTCCAGCAGCGAAGACTCGGTGTTCCCAGTGCAAGAGTCCCGGTTTGGATTCCTGGTGGATGAACTAAGATCTCACATGCCACATGGTATGGCACCCCCCAAAACTGACAGCAAATCTAATAGCTTATTTATATCATCAGTAGCTATTATGCTATGAAAGAGAGTTCTTGTATCTGTACCTAGATTTACAAATTTTGTTTTTTCCTTTTTTTTTCTCTCCAGCGTCTAAAACAACTCAATACCATATGTAATTTAATCCTTTTTATCAAGTAGAAGTCTTAAAGGGATTTAATAATACATCTCTGTTTAGCATAAAACAGTTAAAAAAGCCTTGTAAATGTGATGCTGAAGCTCCGATACTTTGGCCACTTGATGTAAAGAGCAGCTCATTGGAAAAGACCCTGATGTTGGGAAGGATTGAAGGCAGAAGGAGAAGGGGACAACAGAGGATAAGATGGTTGGATGGCATCACTGACTCAATGGACATGAGTTTGAGGACTCAGTTTTACCCTCATGCTAGACTGGGCATACTTTGTGCCTCAGTTTTCTCAACTACAAAGTGGAATTATCAATAGTAATTACCCATCAGTTGTAGGAACTAATCTTCTCTGTGTTCCCTCCATGATCTATATATTTTTTCCACTTTTTTTTGGATCTTTTGTGTCTTATTTTGTTGACTTTTTATTTTATATTGGAGCACACTGTGACAATGTTGTGTTAATTTCAGGTGTACAGCAAAATGATTCAGTTATACGTGTATCTATTCTTTCTTCAATTCTTTTCCCATTTAGGTTGTTACATAATATTGAGCAGAGTTCCACATGCTACAAAGTAGATCCTTGTTGATTATCCATTTTAAATATACCAGGGCGTACATGTCAACCCCTAACTATACCTTGCCCCTACCTGTAACCATAAGTTTATTCTCTGAGTCTGTTTCTGTTTTATAAGTTCCTTTGTATCTTTTTTTTTTAATACCACATATAAACAATATCATCTGACGTCTTTATCTGACTTCACTAAGTATGACCATCTCTGGACTCATCCATGTTGCTTCAGTGGTCTGTATAGTTTTAATCAGGCATGTGTGTGTGTTCAGTCATATCTGACTCTGCAGCCCCATGGACTGCAGCCTTCCAGGCTCCTCTATTCATGGAATTTTCCAGGCAAGAATACTGGAGTGGGTTGCCATTTCCTACTGCAGGGATCTTCCTGTCCCAGGGATTAAACCCACATCTCTTGCATCTCCTGCACCGGCAAGTGGATTCTTTACCACTGTGCCACCTGGGGAGCCCCCACCAGCAAAAGCAAAGCTTGTGCTCACTCTAAGAATCTACAAGCTTATGTGCTGCATTAATTGACCTGGGTATCCACA
>SJYC01109227.1:0-18511 GCA_006408675.1 Madoqua kirkii
ACTGAGGGATCTTCCTGTCCCAGGGATTAAACCCACATCTCTTGCATCTCCTGCACCGGCAAGTGGATTCTTTACCACTGTGCCACCTGGGGAGCCCCCACCAGCAAAAGCAAAGCTTGTGCTCACTCTAAGAATCTACAAGCTTATGTGCTGCATTAATTGACCTGGGTATCCACATAGACTGTGTATTTTATAAAAGAGAAAATGGAGATTTTTTTTTTTTTTTGGCCACATCACATGATATGTAGGATCTTAGCTCCCCGACCAAGGATCAAACCTGTGGCCCCTGCAGTGGAAGAATAGGACCTTAATCCCTGGGCAGCCAGGGAAGTCCCTGCATTTGGTTTTTGTTTAAGTATGAGGAAAAACAAAATTACCAGTTTTTTTTCTTCCTTTCTCATGGAGGCTCTTCTCCACCCCACTTTGAAGATGACTGTTCTCAGTTCCTCCTAGAAAGTAAATCACGTGTCCAGCCCAAGGACCAAAGTGCCACTGCTCTGGGGGCAAGCAGTGAGCTGGAACCCTTGTCTAAGAAAGCAGAGTTTGGAACACACGCAGCTGCAGGGGGTGCAGTGAGAACAGAGCCCACATGTATGGGAATGACACAGTCGTTACCACTGGGGTGCTTTCCAGGGGTTGGGTGTGGCGCTGTGTCATCTGGGTTGTTTCCTAAGCTGCGGAGGAGGTAAGCGGTGTTACCCAGTTCTACAGAGTCAACAGAGGCTATGTTTGTCTTGATCTAGAGCACTATGTCCTCAAGCCCAGTGCCAAGAAGAGTTCAACAGGAAAACCCCAGGAGGGCTGCTGCTGAGTGGCAAGGTGTGGAAGACTGCTGCTGAGGGCACCTGCTCAGTGGGCTTCCTGCCAAACCCCTGCGCGCGGCCCCCCCCCCCAGCAAAATTAGAAGGAGCTGGATGGCTCCAGACAGTTGATGAAGCCTGTAATTAAAAGCTCTGAACAACAACCTGGGAGACCAGACAGAATCTGGTCTTTGGAATAAAATTCTGATGTAAGACAATGCCTTCTCTAGGTATTATTTGCAATTTAATTGTTGTTCAGTCACTAAGTCATGTCCAACTCTTTGCGACCCATGGGCTGCAGCACGCCAGGCTTCGGTGTCCTTCACTATCTCCTAGAGTTTGCTCAAATTCATGTCCATTGAGCTGGTGATACCATCCAACCATCTCATCCTGTGTCGCCCCCCGCCCCTCCTCCTGCCTTCTTTCCCAGCACCAAGTTCTTTTCCCGTGAGTCAGCTCTTTGAATCAGGTGACCAAAGTATTGGAGCTTCAACATCAGTCCTTGCAATGAACATTCAGTGTTGATTTCCTTTAGGGATTGACTAGCTTGATGTCCTTGCTGTCCAAGGGACTCTCCAAGAGCAGCATCACGATTCAAAAGCATCAGTTCTTCGGTGCTTGGCTTTTCTTGATGGTCCAACTCTCACATCTTTACATGATTACTGGAAAAACCATAGCTTCAACTAGATGAGCCCACAAACATGGAAAAATAGCACCATCAAAGGAGAGACTGGTCATGTGGACCTGGACCAGCAGAGGAGTCCATCCTACAGCAAGGGGCAACTGGACGTCGTGATGGTCACTACTGTGGAATCCTGGCGATCGGGGGCTCCTCACTGCGGGGGTGTCTCATTGCAAAGCGCGGGCTCTAGGCACATGGGCTTCCGTATTTGCAGCACACAGGCTCAGGGGTCGTGATGCACGGGTTTAGTTGCTCCACAGCATGTGGAATCTTCTCAGACCAGGGATTGAACCAGGGACCCCTGCACTGGCAGGCAGACTCCTACCCACTGAACCACAGGGAAGTCTGTATTATAAGTTATTTTTGATGCCAGTGCTTCCTGGACCACTCTTAGAGAAACACTGGTTTGCAGAGCAATGAGTCCACAGAGATGATGCCTCTTATGGAAACAAGGAAGAAGCCCGCAAGGCTGAAGCTTGTCTGGTTACTTTTCCTCCTAAACTGGTAGCTCTTTCCAAGTGGTACTCTATCTAAATCAGTATGCCTACCTTCAAGCCAAGGGCAAATGCACTTTAAAATTGGGTCTACGAAGAGAGTCCCTCAAAGAATTTACGAGAGAATTAGCCTGTGATCCAGCAATTCCAGTAAAAACTGAAAGCGTCATGAACAGATACTTGTATACCCACATCCGTGGCAACATTGTCCACAAAAGCTGAGGTGGAAATAGCCTGTATGTCCATCAATGGATGAATAGATAAACGTGGTATATACACACAGTGGAAGATGATTCAGCCTCAAAAAGGAATGAAATTCGGACACGAGCTACAACTTGGATGAACCTTGAGCACGTGATGCTAAGTGAAGTAAACCAGTCACAAGAGGACAACTATGATTCCGCTTACACGAGCTGCCTGAGCTTAGTCAAATTCACAGGAAAAGGAAACAGGATGGCGGTTGCCCCGGGGTGGAGGAGAAAGGGCTGAGGAGTCAGTGTTCAATGGGCACAAAATTTCAGTTAGGGTTGAGAAAGTCCTGGAGATGGATGCTGTTGACCATTTTACAACAATGTGAATGTAATTAATGTTGCTGAATCGTCCACCCAAGGGCTAAAATGATAAATTTTATGCTTTGTATATAATACCACAGTAAAAATTTTACAATGCTGTGAATTTAAAGTGAGAGCAGGGGAGATAGCCCGGGCCCCACCCTATCTGATGAACAAGCATTTGTACCAGCCCAAGTTTCCCTCGACCCAAAGTCAACCAGAAGCAGATGGGAGGGAGAAGAATAAGGACAAACTTGCCCTTCAGTGTTTCGGCTTCAGAAAAAGAAGTTGCTTCACGTTTTACCCTAAATTGAAATTGTAATAATGATTGTCGGGACTTCTCTGGTAGGCCAGTAGTTAAGACTTTGCCTTCTGCTACAAGGCATGGAGGTTCAGTCCCTGTTGGGAAGCTGATATCGTACATGCCTTGTGGCCAAAAACAAACAAACAAACAAACAAACAAACATAAAACAGAAGCAATATTGTAACAAATTCAATAATGAGTTGAAAAATGGCCACATTGAAAAAAATAGTTTTAAAGTATGACTCCTGATGCCTGACGGGGTTTCTAGCCTCCTGAAGGCCTTAGCTCTCTCTCCTGTCTCCTCCAACCAGTCGGGGTTTCTCATCTGCTGCATTTCTTACATATGTTGTTTCATCCACTCGATACTGTTTTCCTCTTTTCACCTGGCAAAGACCAGCTCAAGTCATTTGTTGGTTTATTCAACAGATATAGAGGGACCCGTCTTTGAGATCCAGACTCCTCAGGCCTGCTTCTCTCTCCTCAGGCTCAGCAAGGCACCTTCCCAGAGGGACCCTATGAAAACACCCAATAACTCAGTGCCCATAACTGGTCCAAAGCAAGTGCCCTTTTGTGGAAAAGATAAAGCCTATCTCTTTGCTGTCTGGCATCCATGGGCAGACGGCAGAGAGCTAAATGAAGAACAGAAAGGTTGACTTATCTGCCCAAGGTGCTGCTGGAAGGAAGAAGAAAAACGGGAAGTGAAACTAAGTTTGAATGAATCAGTCTGTAGGACTATAGAGAGTGTGGGCTCTGGAAACTGGGTTTTCTGCCCCCATCTTGGCCTCTCCATCACTCGAAGAATCCTCTCGCTGAGATTCTCGTGACTTCCCTCAGTGGACACAGGAGGGTGCTCGGCTTGGTGGGATTTCCCACTGTATCCTGCTGGTCCCAGCACTGCCCAATGACTGAAGTCACCCCAACCCAGCTGCAGCATCTCTGTGAGGACCGCCCACTCTGACTTCACTGGGCTCATGTTGAATTCTTCCTGGGCCCTTGGACAACCAAACGCTTCCATACCGTGTGGAGGGGGGCACTTGACGGGGCACTAACCACACCGCTCGGGGAGCTTTGTGTTGCAGTAAGGGCACTACTGTCACTGACAAGCCCTTGACTGTATATTGTCCCATATTTTCCTTCCACTTATTTTCCATTTGTTTCTGAAGCTAAGCCAGGCTACCAATATACATTCCATCAGGAAAAAGACAAGTTATTTAAAACTGTTGCAGGGCCAGGGGGTGGGGTGGGGGGGCAGGGGTTGGGTAGAGCTTGTGGCCAGGTGAACAGTATGAATGGCTTAAACGCAATAAATTCAATAGAAAGTTAACATGGGGGCTTCCCTGGTGGTCCAGTAGTTAAGACTCCACACTTGGACGACAGGGGGCACGGGTTTGATCCTTGCTCAGAGAATGAAGATCTTACATGCTCTGTGGCACAGCCAGAAAAAAAAAAAGTTAATATGTACACATCAATATAGTTTTTTGGTATCAATGTAATATATATATGTGACCTGTTATGAGACAGATGAAATCTACCTTCCAATAACAACAATAATAAAACAGGGGGAAAAAAACTTTATAAGAGCTCCTTGAAGACAACCCTACAAAAGCAGACAAGAAGACTTGGAGCTAAAGGGAAGATTTAGTAGAGCTTGGAGAGGAAAATTCAGCATCATCAAGTTATAAATTTTAACTTATTGAAGAGTTGAGAGAACTAACCTCAATATAATCTTCATAATATAATCTTTATATTATAAAGCTAAAATAATTGGTACCAGTGCAGAAATGGACAAGAGATCAATAGGACTAAACTAGCAATTCTATCAATGGACCAAAACACATAGAAAACTTATCATGTAATAAAAGTAGTACTTCAAACTGTAGTGGGAAAGAAAGGTATCTTATTCAACAAATGGTGTTGGGAGAACTGGGTACCCAACAGGGGGAAAATAAGTTGTATTCATCTCTCACATCTTTCATCAAAATAAATCCCAAACAGATCAAAGATTGGAAACCATGAAGAAAACATGAAAATGCTAGAAGAACTGAAGAAAAGGTATTTATAAAAAAATAAGCCAACAACGGAGATGATCTAGGAGCCTAAGAGAAAGTTCTATAAGTTTCGGCTATGTAAATTTTCTTTTTAAAACTGCACAACAAAAAATCATCAGAAGCAAAGTAAAAGACAGCAGACAGAAAAATGTTTGAGACATATTACAAAGGACTAATTTCTTCAGTACTGAAAGAACAATCGAAAGAAATAGAAATATGGGCAAAAGATATAAATACGGAGTACATATACACACACACACAATTGGCTTTTACAAATGTAAAATGATACTCATACTTACAATATGAGAAAAACATTGCTCTGAGATATTATTCACTGACCATTACAGCCAACATCAATTATAGGTGAACAGCATCTCTCTTCCATTGCTATAGAATATAGATTGGTACAAGTTCTGTGGAGAAAGTGGGGGCAATTTCTACCAAAAGTAAAAATGGATGGAGACTTCCCTGGTGATCCAGTGGTTTAGACTCTGTGCTGTAGGGGGCGGTTCAATCCCTGGTCGGGGGACCACGATCACATAAGCCACGTGTATATTTTTGATTCCACAATTCTACTGCCAGGAATTTATGACATACATGCATATGTGCAAAATGGCGTATGTACAAGTTATTCACTATAAATATTGATAATAGCAAGAAGTTTGGCAACAACCTCAGTGTCCACCAGTAGGAGATTGGCTACATGAATGACAACACAATATAATAAAATGTTAGGAAACAGTAAAATAATGTGATGAAGTTTTTCATGTACAGCACTGAAGGATCTCTGAGAGATAATCCATGGAAGTCAAGATGCATAGCTGTGTAGGTTTTTGAAAGCAACCAGTTTTCATATTGTGTTTGATTTATGTCAGTGGAAAATTTTACTCTATTCCAATATTCTTACTCTTTTATGGAATTTTAAAATTTCTCTTTTCTTAGTTTGGGCTGCTGACACCACAGATTGGGTGGCTGGCTTAAACAATAAACTAATTTCTCGCAGTTCTGTAATGGGGAAGTCCAAGCTCAAAGCACCTTGGAAATTTCCCAGTTGTCCAGTGGTTAGGACTTGGCACTCTCATCTGCCCAAGGTCTGGGTTCAATCCCTGGTCACAGAACGAAGATCCCACAAGCTGTGCGGTTCGGCCAAAAATTCCCAGCACTTTCTTGGTTCTTCCTGCTGTGTCTTCACATAACAGACGGTTGGCTGAGGCATCTCTACAGAGGCTCTTTTACAAAGACTCGATTCCATTCATGGGCTCCTCTGCTGGCTCAGCGCTAAAGGATCTGCCTGCAGTGCAGGAGACCTAGGTTCAGTCCTTAGGTCGGGAAGATTCCCTGGAGAAGGGAATGGCAACCCACTCCAGTATTCTCACCTGGAGAATTCCATGGACGGAGGAGCCTGGCGGCTACAGTCTATGGGGTTGCAAAGAGTTGGACTCAGTTGGACTGAGTGACTAACACTTTCACACTTTCAATCCCATTAATGAGGGATCCACCCTCTTGACCTAATTATCCTCCCAAAGGCCCCACCTCCAAATGCCATCACATGGTGGGGGGGCTAGGTAACACGGATTTTTTTGGGGGGATGGGGGATACAAACATTCAGCACTCCCCAAAGAAGGGCGTTTTTAACCATTAAAATCATATCAATCTCAGCTTTGACATTTTTTAAAAAACAGAGATTTCCAAGTCAGCTTGAGTTCATCTGACATAAGCAAAAGCATTTACTTTCCTGAAAAAGCCTCTTTTATACCGACGTGGTTTTTAAGTTTAGCCCATACATGTCTGCCTCACATTTCTTTCATATGAGTAAGCCTTGAGAATGCAGAACTGCAGTATGCGCAACTGGGTTAAAAAACTTTCGGGGTGGGGAGGCAACAATTTGTATGTACAGGTAAGTATTTGCTTCAACACGAATAGACTGCTGTCTATTCTTGTTGCTGTTCTAACAAATCACTGTAATTTAGTGTCTTCAAACTGCAGGAATGTATTCAGAAGCTAGAGTTCTGGAAGCCAGAGGTCCAAAACGAGCTGAAACCAAGACGTCTGCAGAGACTCACTCTGTCTGTAAACTCTAGGGACTCTAGAATGGGGTTTCCCTGCCTTTCTAGTTTCTGAAGCTACAGTCCCTGCATTCTTCGGTTCATGGCCCTTCTCCACTTTCCAACCCAGCCACATAGCATCTTCAAGTCTCTAGAGAGATGCTTCAGTGCTAAGTGGCCTTCTGTGACCAAGTCTCTCTCTGCCTCTGTCTTATAGAGACACTTGTGATCGCATCTAGGGCACATCCAGATAATCCAGGCTAATCTCATTTCAAAATCCACATTGCTAAACATCACATGGTTAATAAATGAATAACTTGGATTTAGGCCCAGGCTGACACTGTAGTATGCTATTCTAGTCTTTCTTTCTTTTTTTTTTTTTTTTTAACAAACTCACCAAATTGATCTCACAACGAATGGGCTGCAACTTACTGAATAAACAGCCAAGAGACTGTAGATTCCACAGGAATGGAAACCTCTGTTTTACTCATCACTGAGTTCTAGGACCCCTCACTTTGACAGACACAAAGTAGGTTCTCAGTAACAGTTGAAAGAGCCTCTAATGTAATAATATGATCTTAAACTTGGAAGGAACTGAGAAATTACCCAGCCCAGAGCATTGCAAATGGTATTAACTAGCATTCTTACTTAGGTGTTTCACATGCCACTTATCCTGTGGACAAAGAATGTTACCTGCTGTATCAGTAAAGGAAGGATGTTTCGGCCATCAAATTATCCAGCCACTCCCCACCTTGAGGTGACTCAGGATGGGGAAAAATAGGATACTAGCTCTAAATAGTTAAGGTGCACATCAAAGGGTTGATTTCAATAAGCCCAGACTCTTGCCTCTTCTCATATCAAGAAAAGCACTGAATTCACTAACTTGAGATGATTGGCTTTCTTTCAGTTCGGTCACTCGGTCGTGTCTGACTCTTTGCAACCCCATGGACTGCAGCACGCCAGGCTTCCCTGTCCATCACCAATTCCCAGAGCTTGCTCAAACTCATGTCCATCAAGTCGGTGATGCCATCTAACCATCTCATCCTCTGTCGATTAACTGTAATCTTTTGACATTCTAATTACCTAGGTGTTCTGCAAAAACCCCTATCCTAGCACCACCGTTACATCTTCAGAACAGTCCCTCAGAGCTGTCTGAAAGGCTGTCTTCTTGGCCTCAGTCCTCAGTATGTCCACTGAATAAAACACAATTCTCAACTTTTAGATTGTGCTTTTTTTGTTCAGTTGAGAACTCAGTGGTCAATAGTAAGGATGACAACAGAGCATAGGGGTTTTTTGTTGTTGTTGTTTTTGATTGTATTTATTTATTTTTGGCTGTGTCGGATCTTGGCTGCTGTGCAGGCTTTCTCTCTTTGTGGTGAGCAGAATTGCAGTACTTGGGCTTCTCATTGCAGTGGCTTCTCTTATTTATTTTAGAGCACGGGGGTTAGGACACCACGTGGGCTAGCTGTCTCATGGCTTGGGATCTTCCAGGACCAGGGATCGGCCCCTGCATTAGCAGGCAGATTCTTAACCACTGGACCATCAGGAAAGTCCTATTTGTTTTTAACATTTCCTCCTTTGTTCATTTATTCAAAACTATTTGGGCACTTAGAACTCTCAAACTGAAATAATTAAATAAAACAAAAACACGAGCTGCAGAGGAGTATGTAAGGTCTGGTTCCACACTGTAAATAGTATTTAGCATATAGTAAATATGGAGATCTGCAAAGAGATCCAACCAGTCCATTCTGAAGGAGATCAGCCCTGGGATTTCTTTGGAAGGAATGATGCTAAAGCTGAAACTTCAGTAATTTGGCCCCCTCATGGGAAGAGTTGACTCATTGGAAAAGACTCTGATGCTGGGAGGGATTGGGGGCAGGACGAGAAGGGGACGACAGAGGATGACATGGCTGGATGGCATCACTAACTCGATGGCCATGAGTCTGAGTGAACTCCGGGAGCTGGTGATGGACAGGGAGGCCTGGTGTGCTGCGATTCATGGGGTCACAAAGAGTCAGACATGACTGAGCGACTGCACTGAACTGAAATATGGAGTAATGTACACCAAATACATATGTTCCAGTAAAGGGACTGGGGTAAATGTTATGTTTCCTATTTCCATAGTATCTGAATGTTACAATGTAAATGTACTTCTTTTACAATTATAAAGATGCAACGAGGACTTCCCAGGTGGTCCCGTGGGTAGGACTCTGAGATCCCAATGCAGAGGCCTGGGCTTCTTCCCCAGTCAGGGAACTGGATCCCACGTGCTGCACCAACAGTTCACATGCTGCAACTAAAGATCCCGCATGCCACAAGTAAGACCCTGGCACAGCCAAATAAGTATTTTTTTTTTAAACGCAGTGAATATTTTAAGAAAAACCTTTTAACTCTTTCTTTAACTGCAGTATCTGACAGCCCTTGACTTATTCATTTCTTTCATTTTTCTCTGGCTGCCTGGCAAGCAGGATGTTAGTTTCCCACCCAGCATGGAACTCTCGCCCCCTACAGCGGAATCTTGGAGGCTTAACCCCTGGACCACCAAGGAAGTCCCAACTTATTCATTTCTACATCCTACTAATTAGCCCAGGACCTAGCTCAAGGTTGATATAGATACATGTGCAGGAGCCAAAGGACTAAACTGCATATGAGAAAGGACTCTTTTTATCAGGATGAAGGGTGATAATTCTTAGGGTATTGACCCAAAGTACAAGTCTTCATCTCATTAAGTGTTAGTCACTCAGTCATATCCAAATCTTTGTGACCCCACAGACTGTAGCCCACCAGGCTTCTCCATCCATGGGATTCTCCAGGCAAGAATACTGGAGTGGGTTGTCATTCTCTTCTCCAAGGGATCTTTCCTACCCAGGGTTTGAACCCAGGTCTCCTGTCTTGCAGGCAGATTCTTTACCACCTGAGTCACCTCATCTCATTAAAGTTTCACAACAGGATGACACTGGCGGGCATGTGAAGGCTTTCTTCAGTGTAATTCATGTCCAGCCCAGTCAAGCACTCCAAGTGCATCTTTCTGGGTCACCAACACCCATGGCCTATCTTCAGACTTGGAGACGTCAAGCAGCAAAAGGAAAACCAAAAAAGAGTCAGTTTTGTACTGCTTAAAGAACTCTCCAGACTGGAGCCAGAGGCCACTGAGGAAGTGACTTATGTCTCTGCCCAGACTGAATCTGACCTTTTGATCACTTATCATCTGACAAAGATATCCAGAACATTTGCACAGGGTTCCAGAAATTCAAGACACTTATCCGGCCCATACCCTAAATAACTGGTGACAAATCCATCCCTTAAGGATGAATATTTCCTTTTACTATCAAAGTCAATCATAATTCTTGCAAAACAACTTTAACAAAACTTGTGGATTTTGGCTTTATAACTCCCTGACTCTTTCTCTTCCCCAAACATTCTATTTTGCTAGAATCTATCACCAACACCTGGAGTTCACTCAGACTCACGTCCATCGAGTCACTGATACCATTCAGCCATCTCATCCTCTGTCGTCCCCTTCTCCTAATGCCCCCAATCCCTCCAATCCCTCCCAGCATCAGAGTCTTTTCCAGTGAGTCAACTCTTTCCATGAGGTGGCCAAAGTACTGGAGTTTCAGCTTCAGCATCATTCCCTCCAAAGAAATCCCAGGGTTGATCTCCTTCAGAATGGACTGGTTGGATCTCCTTGCAGTCCAAGGGACTCTCAAGAGTCTTCTCCAACACTATAGTTCAAAAGCATCAATTCTTCAGCGCTCAGCTTTCTTCACAGTCCAACTCTCACATCCATACATGACCACTGGAACTCCGGGAGTTGGTGATGGACAGGGAGGCCTGGCGTGCTGCAATTCATGGAGAGGCAAAGAGTTGGACACGACTGAGCGACTGAACTGAACTGTGTATCCCCAGTTGTAATTCCCAAGACCCCAGACAGAGCTTTTTATTATTTGCAGCCTCCATACTGATTAATATCAATTAATCAGGAGAAATATCAATAACCTCAGATATGCAGAAGACACCGCCCTTATGGCAGAAAGCAAAGAGGAATTAAAGAGCCCCTTGATGAAGGCGAAAGAAGAGAGTGAGAAAACTGGCTTAAAACTCAACATTCAGAAAACTAAGATCATGCCATCTAGTCCCATCACTTCATGGCAAATAGATGGGGAAACAGTGACAGACTTTATTTTTCTGGGCTCTAAAATCACTGTGGACGGTGACTGCAGCCAAGAAATTAAAAGACGCTTGCTCCTTGGAAAAAAGCTATGACAAACCTAGACAACATATTAAAAAACAGAGACGTTACTGTGCCTAAGGTCTGTCTTAGTCAAAGCTACGGTTTTTCCAGTAGTCAGGTACGGATATGAGAGGCTGAGCACAAAGAACTCATGCTTTTGAACTGTGCTGCTGGAGAAGATGCTTGAGAGTCCCCTGGACTGCAAGGAAATCAAACCAGTCAATCCCAAAGAAAATCAACCCTGACTGTTCATTGGAAGGACTGATGCTGAAGCTCAAGCTCCAATCCTTTGGCCACCTGATGCAAAGAGCCGACTTATTGGAAAAGACCCTGATGTTGGGGAAGATTGAAGGCAGGAGAAGAGGACGACAGAGGATGAGATGGTTGGATGGCATCACTGATTTAATGGACATGAGTTTGAGCAAACTTCGGGAGATGGTGATGAGCAAGGAGGCCTGCCTGGTGTGCTGCAGTCCATGGGGTCGTAAAGAGTCGGACACGACTGAGCGAGTGAACAACAAAATACCGATTACTGTTTGGCAAACCCTGTAGGCACGTATGCGCCTTCCTCTGCACGGCCCCGCCCGGAGCCTGAAGCCTACCCACCTCTCTAGCGGTCCCCACTAGGAATTTACCTACAAGCAGCTGGGAGGCGGAAGTCGGGGGGCGGGGTCATCCACGAGTGCCCCGCCCCGGAAGTAGGCGGGCGCTCCGCAGCCACCTCCCAGTCTGATTGCGGCTGAGGCCGGTCCTGGCTTTGTAACTCGCTCAAGATGGCGACGCAGCCACCCAGCGGGATCCGCCTGAGCGCGGTGAGCAGCCGCGAGGGGTGGAGCAGGCCGTGTCCCAGGAGGGCGGGCAGGCGGGCAAGCGAGGCGCTCGGGCTGTGGGGGGGGAGGCCGGCGGTGGGCGGGGGCGGCTCGTCGGCCCGGCGCGGCGGCTTGGGGCCGCGGCAGGCGGCGGCGGCCATCTCGCTCCCAACGGCTGAGACGCTCGGCGGCGGCGGCGGCGGCGGCAGCGGCGGCGGGCAGGGCTGGGCAGGGCCGGGCCGGCCCGCGTCTTTTTTCGTTTCCTCTGCTTTGGGTTTCTGTTTTGGCTTCGGGGCGGGGCGGCCCCTCCTCCTTGGCTCCTTTCCGCGATTTGCCCCGCAGCTGTCGTCCGAGGGCGAGGCCTCGGCGGCCAGCCCGCCCCTCGGCCCGCGGGGGCCCCTGACCCTTTCCCAGCCTCTGCGGGAGCGTCCCGGAGTGCTGGGGGGCTGGCCGCCGGCGGCCAGAAATGCCCCGCGGCCTTGACCTGGCGGCTGGCCCCGGGCTGCTGCGAGCTGGGACTCGTCCTCCTCACTCATTTCAATTCCTGCCGCCTTCCCTCCTGCTTCCCTGGGTGGCTGAGATGGTCAGAGCGTCCGCTCGCAATGCAGGAGGCCCGGGTTCGATCCCTGGGTGGGGAAGATTCCCCTGGAGAAAGGGAATGGCAACCCAGTCCAGTACTCTTGCCTGGGAAATCCCATGGACCGAGGAGCCTCGTAGGCTGTACAGCCCACGGGGTCGCCAAGAGTCGGACACGACTGAGCGACTTCACTTTTCCCTCCACTTCATCCATCGGGAGCCCAGATCGCTCCTAGGTGGTCAGCGAGCTCTCCGATTTGCCCCGTCTTGTCTCCTGGCGGTGTCTCGTTCCGGAGCATCTTGGCCTCTTGGAAATCCTTGAGGGTGTTTTGTATCTGTGCGTCTTTTTTTTTTTTTCCCGAAGGGAGCAGTCACAGTAAATTAAAATTTCTCTGCCTCAAAAGTGTGGGCATGCTCTCCCTACCCGATTCTCCTGAAAAAGTTTGCCTTGTTATGCAAAAATATACCCCTTCTCGTCAGGGTGTTTGCTCAGACCAGAGAATGGCTGTGCCAGGCTCATTATTTGAATGGTAATACCATTGCTTTAAAATGATAGTTTTGCCTTTTGACTCTCATTTGGCGAGATTCCCAACAGACCCCTGCTATCATCTGACTTTTAACATTTTTTTCCTGATTAGTGTGAACTTTTACTTTACATTTGACTGAGAAGCTGAAAGTTTGTCACACTTCATTCACCCTTTTGATTTTGGGTTAAAAGAAACCTTCATAAAAAAGGAAAAAAAAAACAAACCCTTCATATTCCTTGCCCGTTTTTCTATTTTCTGTTTCTTTTGAGGGGAACTTTTAATTGGTTTATGAGGATTCTTTACATATCTTTAATAAAGGCTCCTTGGTTCCTAAGTGGTTTATCGAATGAGCTTGTATTTAGTAGATGGAATACAGAGAGCAATTTTATTCTTTCTTACTGCTGGCCTTAGACATTGTTGCTAATTAACCTGTGTGAATCTGGGCATATCCTAGTGATTGCCAGTTAGTCTCTGCTGCTGCTAAGTCGCTTCAGTCGTGTCCAACCCTGTGCGACCGCATAGACGGCAGCCCACCAAGCTCTCGGGTCCCCAGGATTCTCCAGGCAAGGTGTGTTGCCATTTCCTTCTCCAATGCATGAAAGTGAAAAGTGAAAGTGAAGTCGCTCAGTTGTGTCTGACTCTTAGCGGCCTCATGGACTGCAGCCTTCCAGGCTCCTCCAGGCAAGAGTACTGGAGTGGGGTGCCATTGCCTTCTCCACCAATTAGCCTCAGGTACTGTTTTCACTTCACTTCACTTCCCTGGTGGCTCAGACAGTAAAGAGTCTGTCTGCAGTGCGAGAGACCGGGTTTGATCCCTGGGTCCGGAGGATCCTCTGGAGAAGGAAATGGCAACCTACTCGAGCAGCAGTAGCAGCAGCCAGTATTCTTGCCTGGAAAATCTCATGGACGGAGGAGCCTGGCAGGCTACAGTCCACGGGGTGACAAAGAGTCGGACACGACTGAGAGACTTCAGTTAACACTTTCACTCTTTAATCACCAGGCTTCTGCGGTGGTTCAGATGGTAAGAATCCACCTGCAATGCTGGAGACTTGGGTTCGATCCCCAGGCTGGGAAGAGCCCCTGGAGGAGGGCTTGGCAACCCGCTCCAGTTATTCTTGCCTGGAGAATCCCCATGAAGATAACCTGAGGGCTATGGTCCATAGGATCACAAAGAGCCAGATACTGCTGAGCGACTAAGCACTTTAGCGTTGTTAAACTACTTGAGAAGCTCTTTTTCAGTTTAAAGCCCGCTCCTTCCCCTTAGATTGGCCAAATTTTGGTCCAGAAAACTGGTGAGGAAAAGTGAACTGGGTTGTTTTTGTTGTTGTTTTTTTCTTTCCCTTGCTATTTCTGCACTTTGATGCTCTTCCCCACTCCCCAGCCCCTCCCAAGTTGCTGTCTCTGTCTTTTCAGGGATTGAGAAGACAAAGAGAGCAAAGATAAGGGTTAGTACCATCTTGAGAGACTGGCACTGTGGTTAGCTGGTTCTCTGGGTGTAGCAGCTGACCACGTACTACATCTTTGTTTTATGGGTAATATGGACTGTTTTGAAGCTCAGTAATGGAAATCTCCTGTCTGCAGCTTCTGGACTGTATTCCAAGTGGTCTGTTCTTTAGGACAGGAGTTGGCAAACTGCAGTTTATGGGCCAAATCCAGCCTGCCACCTGTTTTTATATGGCTACAAGATCCTTAAATGGTTGGGGGGAAAAAAGATCAAAGAATAATGTTTCATAACATGAAAATTATGTGAAATAGATATATCAGTTCCCACAAATAGTTTCGTTTTTGAAGGTTTGATCATCCCTTTGGTATAGCTCTCAGATGTTGTTTATGGGTTTGTCAAAAATCATAGAACATAAAGTGACCCATAATGTGTGCAAATTTTAAAAAATCATTAGCTCTGTAAATTCTGAAATGGAATGCAGAGTGACAGAAACTTTTTTGCTTTTTGCCTCCATGATTCTAAGTAAATGCTGATACCATTTTGTTGTTTTCCAGAAATCCTGCTGTAGATTTAAGTGACACATATGCACACTCTTCAGTTCACTTTTTCTGTTGGTTGAATTACCATATGATTTATTATCACTCTTAGCATTATTCAGAAATGAGCCAGCCAAAACTATGATTGCTTTTTCTTGCTGTATAGCTTTGTGTTTTCCTTGAAGTTAGTAATTGATTTGTATTTGTTTGCTTAGTGTTTCTCTGTACTGATTACTTTTTCATCCAAACTTTCAGACAACTGGAAAATCTTTTCCAGATGTGTTCAAGCACACCCAAATTTTGTCATTTTTGCTGGCTCAGTTGTGAGTTGGGGACTTCCCTTTATCCTTTTTATGGACATTTCCTTCCTCTTTTCTTTGTTTATCCTTCCCATCACATATTCCTCTTCTGGAGTTTACTCTTGGCCGCCAGCAGTAGTTTAGTGACTGAGAATGTGGGTCCTGGAGCCCACATGCCTGGGTTCAAAGTCTGACATATAACTGAATGTGTGACCTGAAGAGAGAATAATCATCTTACCACCTAAAAGGGCTGCTTTAAAAGTTAACTGAACCAGTACACATAAAAGACTTATAACAGTCCTCTGCATGCCATAAATACTCAGTAAATATTTGCTGTCTTTGTTACTGTTAACGTGAAGCCTATCCATTTTTCCAAAAACAGGTGTAGCTTCTTGAGAACAGAGTACATGGGAAGAACATTTATGTGTCTTTTCTTGGAAATATGTTTATGCTATCTAGCTGTTTCTTTACATATAATTTGGCTGGATTTGTAATTCTAGATTAGAAGTGATTTCTTGTCAGAATTTTGAAGGCATGCTTTATTGTTTAATAGAGTCCTATGCATTATACTGGGTTTCCCCTGGTAACTGAGATGGTAAAGAATCCACCTGCAGTGAGAGAGACCTGGGTTCCATCCCTGGGCTGGGGAGATCCCCTGGAAAAGGGCATGCTACCCACTCCAGTATTCTTGCCTGGAGAATCCCCATGGACAGAGGAGCTGGCTGGGCTGCAGTCTGTGGGGTCTCAAGGAGTTGGACACAACTGCGTGACTAAGCACCCGTGTAATACATTGTTCTAGTACTTAGGCTAGAAACCTGTAAGAATACCAGGGAAATTTTCTCAGATTTTTGACAGCAATTTCCCATCTGTTTTTCTGTTTTTGTTCTTCTTCTGTTTTCCTTCTCACTGCTTTTTCTTTTCTTTTGGGGAGATTTTCCCCATTTGATCTCCTGCCTTTTACCATGTATTTAATTATGAGAAACATTGTCTTGTTCTCCGAAAATCTTTAAAAAACTTAACAACAAAATATTTGTTCTTGTCACTGGCTGTATTATTCATAGTATTTTTGAAGTTTTCTTTTGTTCACTGCATTGCCTCTGTCGTCTTTATGTTCTTTTTACTGTGTGTTGTTTTTTATTCTAATTTTACACATTCTCAAGTGTGCTTATATTTCCAGATGAGACACTAAAAGCTGGATGTTCGTACCTGAATAGAGCTTGTCGTTTGGTGGGTTTCAGTACTGGGTGATCAGGTAGGAAGAGCCAGCTTGTTGTTGAGGTACTTTGTGTCAGAATCTGCTGTTCCTAGAGAATAAAAATGTTAGACTAGAAAATAAGGATGTTTAACTTTGGGGCTTCCCTGGTGGCTCAGTGATATGAATCCACCTACCAATGCAGGAGTTCAGTAGGACAGCGGGACGGGGGTGGGGTGGGGAGAGCAGTCAAAAGGCAAGGAATTATCATTTCCCAAATCTGGCTCCTCATGTGGCTTAGGAGATTTGGGTTCTATCCCCAGGTCAGGAAGATCCCAGCAGTAGGAAATGGCAACCCCCTCCATTGTGTTGCAGAGATTCGGATATGACTGAGCAATTGCGCACCAGTTCAGGAGACCTGGGCTTGATCCCTGGGTCAGGAAGATCCTATGGAGAAGGAAATGGCAACCTACTCCAGTAGTCTTGCATGGAAAATTCCATGGACCCAGGACCCTAGCGGGCTACAGTCTGCTGCTGCTGCAGCGTCACTTCAGTCGTGTCCGACTCTGCTACCCCAGAGACAGCAGCCCACCAGGCTCCACCATCCCTGGGATTCTCCAGAGAAGAATACTGTAGTGGGTTGCCATTTCCTTCTCAAATGCGTGAAAGTGAAGTCACTCAGTCGTGTCCGATCCTCAGTGACCCCATGGACTGCAGCCTTCCAGGCTCTTCCGTCCATGGGATTTTCCAGGCAAGAGTACTGGAGTGAGGTGCCATTAATGTCAGACACGACCTAGTGACTAAACAACAATAAAATAACTTTTAAAATAATTTTTTTTTAAGTTGGGGGGAGGATGCTGTCCAGAGTGGCATGGTACAATTGTAAAAGAACCAGATAAAAATTTTAGAAATCATTCCTTTTTTCCAGAGGGGAATTCTACATCTGGTCTCCAGCCGTGGCATAGATAATCCTGGCTGCTAGCTCTTCGGGTAGCTCAGCAGGGGACGGGAGATAGGAGTGTCATGTTGTTCAGTTTGCTCACTTGGTTTTTATTAGTTTATTATTGTGGTAAAATACAAATAACATAAAATATACTGTCCTAAGCATTCTAAAGGAGATCAGCCCTGGGTGTTCTTTGGAAGGAATGATGCTAAAGCTGAAACTCCAGTACTTTGGCCACCTCATGGGAAGAGTTGACTCATTGGAAAAGACTGATGCTGGGACGGATTGGGGGCAGGAGGAGAAGGGGACGACAGAGGATGAGATGGCTGGATGGCATCACGGACTCTATGGACGTGAGTTTGAGTGAACTCCGGGAGTTGGTGATGGACCGGGAGGCCTGGCGTGTTGCTGTTCATGGGGTCTCGAAGAGTCAGACACGACTGAGCGACTGAACTGAATCATTTTAAACGTGCAGCTCAGTAATGTTATGTACATTCACATTGTTGTACAGCCAATCTCCCAAACCCTTCGTCTTGCAAAACTAAAACTCTGAACCCATGAAAAAATAACTCTTCGTTCCACTTTCCACCAGCTCCTGGCAGCCACCATTTTACCTTCTGTGAATTTGACATCTGTGGGTACATCATATAAGTGGAATCATACATCATTTGACTCTTTGTGGATAACTTATTCCACTCAGCATAACGTCCTCGAGGTTCATGCATGTTGTAGCGTGTGCTAAATTTTCCTTCCCTTTTGAGACTGAATAACATTCCGCTGTATATTCAAATGTGCCGCATTTGTTCATTTGTTCATCAGTCGGTATTTGTGTTGCTTTCACTTTGGCTGTTAGGATAGTGCTGCTCTGATCACAGATGTGCAGATATCTCTTCAGGACGCTCCTCTCACTACTGTACACAAAATAAATAGTAAGGACCTACCTACTGTATAGCAGCACAGGGAGCTATATTTAATATCTTATAATAACCTATACTGGAGAAGAATCTGAAAAAGTATATGTGTGTGT
>SJYC01109230.1:0-41321 GCA_006408675.1 Madoqua kirkii
CGTGGGGCCATAATTACTGTCCAAGGTGATCCCCCAGGGGTGCCCATGGAGCCGGGGCGCTCGCTGCTCCTGGCGGATATTAACCAAGGTGCTCCAAGTGTGACTTGAGTGCCTATAGCAGAAGTCGAGTGTCGGGAGTGTGGATGGGGGTCTCAGATGTCCCCAAGCCTGGGCAGGATGAGTGATGGCTTTCCAGCCGAGATGACTCTTGGCCAGGGTTTTGAAAGAACAGAGGAGTTATTCAGGCAGGGCTTCTGGCGATCCAGGCAGGGAACACAGCACGTGCAAAGGCAGGAAAGTGTGGGTGAGTATTGTCATCAGAGGTACCACGGTGTTTAAGTCTGATTGGCACACAGGGTACCAGGAGAGGAAGAGCAAGATGATCGAACAGGGGCTGGGTCTCCAGAGGTGTGGAGAGCAAATGCTGGGTGGGGCGGAGAAGGCAGCTACGGTTTTACTCAAGAAGGGCATCAGAGTGGAGTCTGGAAAGGTAAACTTGGATTTCTCCATGCTCTTGTTGGGAAGCCATCCCAAGAGCAAGAATCCTGTTCAGCTTTGCAACTGCCTAGTTGGCTACCCCTGGGCCATCCACCTAATCCCCCTGGGCCTTGTCCTTACCTGTAAGATGAAGATAAGAGAGTTACTAATGTCCTGTAAAGCTGTGGTTCTAACACCTGGGGTAAGGTGTAGCCTCATTCTGCTGGGGAAAATGAATGCACTTAAGCCTGGGCTCCCCTCTGTATTTGTGGGCTTCCCTGGTAGCTCCGTTGGTTAAGAATCTGCCTATGATGGAGGAGACCCAGGTTTGATCCCTGGATGGGCAAGATCCCCTTGAGAAGGAAATGGCATCCCACTCCAGTATTCTTGCCTGGAAAATCCCATGGACAGAGGAGTCTGGCCAGCTACAGTCTATGGGGTCACCAAGAGTCGGACATGACTTAGCGACTTAAACCACCACCACCTCCTCTGTATTGATGGGAGATCCTGGTAAGGAGCTCTTGCGTGAGGTTTACCAGCTCAATGCCTGACATCAGGCAGGAAGGAGTTGCTCCCCCAGTGTTTGTTGACAGGCAGACAGAGCCCCTCTCCTCCCTTCCCTCACAAAGAGATTCTTCAGCCCTTGCATCTGTCTGGCAAGTGTTTGCCTCCTGACATTGGGGTGGCTGGGTGGGGACAGCTGCTGTGGTTGGAGAGGGTTCTGTCTCCCTTTGCAGAGATGAGGTCACAGGGGGTCATAGCAGGAACACAAGGGCCCTGGTAGACTGTCTAGTTTACCAAATGGAAAAACAGGCCCAGGGAGAAGTGGGGATGGGGGATGCTCTGGTCCTGGTGGGGAGTGGTCAGCAGACCTCAGCTGTCATCCCACTTCTGTGTGGCTTGGGCCCCCTTCCCCTGAGATACCAGGATGATCACACCTTTGAGGGCAGGCTGTGGGTATTCCAGGATTGACTGGCACACATTGTTACTCAGTTGCTAAGTCATGTCTGACTCTGTAACTCCATGGATTGCAGCACACCAAGCTCCTCTGTTCTCTGCCATCTCCCAGAGGTTGCTCACATTCATTTCCATTGTGTTGGTGTTGCTCTCTAACCATCTCATCCTCTGCTGCCCCCTTCTCCTTTTGCCTTCAATCTTTCCCAAGAGTCTTTTCCAGTGAGCTGGCTCTTTGCATCAGTGCCCAAAGTAGTGGAGCTTCAGCTTCAGCATCAGTCCTTGCAATGAATATTCAGGGCTGATCTCCTTTAGGATTGACTGGTTTGATTTCCTTGCAGTCCACAGGACTCTCGAGGGTCTTCTTCAGCACCATAATTGGAAGGCATCAATTCTTCACCTTAGGAGCCTGTTAGTGGAAGTTGACTCTGTATCTGACTTACTGAGATTGTATCTCACTCTTCTTCCAGAGTGTGAACTCCTTGAAGATGGAAGCTGTGTTTGTCTGCTGGGGCGCATGAGGGGTGGGGACAAAAGACTAGCACCAGCCCAGACTCTCGATGTCTACTTAAGAAAACACACCCAGGGACTTTCCTGGTGGTCCAGTGGTTAAGACACCACATTTCCACTGTAGAGGGCACAGGTTCAATCCCTGGTCAAGGAACTAAGAGAAATTAAATAAATAAAACCCAGAGTGATTAGAGAGGAAGTCTGTCCAAAGGACTGATTTGTACGGTAGAAAACATGCATGTGGGTCATGGGTGCAGGGCTCCACCTTTTAGAAGGTGCCCTCTCATCCCCCGCATTGCCTCCGGGATTGTTCATAGACACTGCAGTGCCTGGAGTCCTCCCTTTGAGAGACGGAGACTCTCAAGTTTAAAGGGGACTCAGGTGGGCTGGACTTAAAGGCCAGTGTGCTCTGCACCGCGGCATGGAGCAGTGCTTGTGGTCCTTCCACACGTGCCTCAGCAGATCTGTTGCCCTTCTGGCCCACTCTCCCAGGCCTCACTGCTGCCGTGTCTCCTCTTTGCTCTCACCCACCGTCTTGTCCCTTTCAGCAGGCTCCCACCCTCTGCTCCTTGCCTTTGGCCAGGTTCATAGGGGATCCTGGGGAGCCCTGTCCAGGCTGCCTCGATCGCTGCCTGGATCATGACCTGCCTTTAGCCAACCGTTCTTTTGCTTTTAATTTCAGATATACCTGGATTCCATTGCTGGCTCTCCTTTCCGGCTGTGCCAACTAAAGCAAGTAAATCTACTTCTCTGCACCCCGGTCCCCTCAGCATTAAACAAGAGTGACAGAGCCCTCTTCAGCTTGTTGTGAGAAGTTAAAGGTTTTTAGAAGGTAAGTGTGGCCAGTGTCCCAAAGAGACTCATCTGAAGGAGCAGATTGGTTAAGTAATTATGATCCAAACTCTGTCCTAATTTCTTGGAGAGGATGGTTCCTTTAGGATTGAGAGAGGCATCCGAGGTAGTGTACACCAGTGGAGGCAACTTTGAGTAGAAGTTCTTGGAGTAGGATAGGGCTGGGGTGGGATGGAGATGCACTGGTATGGAGAAAGGAGTAAGCAGTCTACGACTGAGAAGGGAGGATGTGAACCCGAAAGTTGTGTCAGTACCAGATCCTGGACGTCTTTTTAAAAAGATCATGAGTGGTCGAATCATTTTTTTTTTTTTTTTTTTGGTTAATGATCCATGACACCAAATACCTCCTACAGCCTTTGTTTTTCTGATCTCCACTCCAGGCCTTTCCCATAGGTCAACCCAACAGCACCACCGATGTGCTGATACCATTCTGTTTGTTTTTTTTTTCCACTTCTTGTTGTGAGTACTTTTCCAAGCTCCTTCTCAGTCTCTCTCCCCAGCAGAGCTGACAGCTGCAGGTCATTCTGATGAGCTGACGGGGAAATATGCCTTTGGCGGGACAGGGCCCCAGACCCAGTGAACCAGTGCCAACCCGCCAAGGGTTATGAGCTGTTTACTGGAATGAGTGGGTCCTTGGTGTATCCCACACTCCTTAACCCATCCAGCTCTGCCACCTTAATATCCCTTCTTGATCGGTTCCTGCACACTTCACACTTGACAAAAACCTCTCAATCTCTCCTCCCTGTTTGTCCCCCAGTCTTCTCAGTAAGTGAAAGTCTACCATCTACCCAGTTACTTAAGCCAAAGGCTAGGAGTCCTTGTGTTGGACCAAGTTCATAGAGGGATCAAAGGGGCCCTGCCCAGGATCTCCTGGATTTTTTAGGATGAAATAGTCAATCTGGGTTCCTCCCCCATCCTCATTCCCTACATCTAATCCACTGGCAAAGCAAGCCTGTCTCCTAAATTGTGTATTTTTCTTTGTTGCCTCAGACCAAATCATGTCGCCAACTTCTCTCATTTGGATGCTTGCAATCGCCTCCTCTTCCAGTCCCTTCCGGAACAATCGTTAATGAGATAGTCTTCTTAAGGCTTGTCTGTTTTCCCTGCTAGGGCTTGTACGACCCGGCCCCTGCTCCCCTTGTGCCTCTGATCCATCACTGTCCAGCTGCAGCCCTGCTGGCCTCCCCAGGTTCCTGAGCACGTCACATGCTTTTGTCCAGGCCTTCCCCTGCTGGCTTCTCTGCCGAGTATTTCAAGTCTTAGCCCAGATGTCACCTATCTGACCTATATCTCCTCCCCTATCCCAGTTACTCTCTTTTTTTTTTATTGTGATAAACTATACATAACATAAAATTTACCATTGTAGCCGTTTTTAACTGTACATGGTTCAGTGGCATTAAATACATTTACCTGGTTGTGTCCCTGGAATATTCCTACTTCACCTTGCCTATTCATCACACCACACTGTCTGTAATTATACTCTCTCTGCGTGTGTATGTGTTTCTATCTGTAAGCTCCATGAGAGTAGGGAGAAGGTTAGTTGCCTTTTTCCTTGCTACCCCTGGTCCAGAGCCAAGCCGTGGTAATAAGCATTCATGGAAGGATCGAGTCCATGCTGCTACGTACCGTGTGCTTGGCACTGCAAAACCCTTCACAGACATTTCATTCCGTCTGGACAGCAACCCTCAAAGTGGTCATTATATCCCTTTACATGAGGATACACACAATTCAGAGAGGCTAGAACAGCCAGAGAGGCCACACATGGTCGCACAAGCAGGGTTGACCAAACCACAGCTCTATCCCTGATGCAAAGAACTGACTCGTTGGAAAAGACCCTGATGCTAGGAAAGACTGAGGGCAGGAGAAAGGGATGACAAAGGATGAGATGGTTGGATGGCATCACTGACTCAATGGACATGAGTTTGAGTAAGCTCTGGGAGTTGGTGATGGACAGGGAAAAGCCTGGCGTGCTGCAGTGCATGGGGTCACAAAGAGTTGGACACGACTACACAACTGAACTGATCCCAGGGAAGGTGCATTTCTAGTGAGGGAAGAGGGTTCTCAAAGAGGCTGGTTGCAGGGGAGGAGTGCCACCCTGGGAGAATAAAAGTTGGGTGAAACACAGAACTGCCACCTCAACAAAGTCAAAACTGGGCCAGTCTCAGCCTGTAGAAGCTCAGCCTGCAGAGGCTCAGCCCCCACAGCCGTGGGGCATTCTAGGCCTTTGGCTGCTTCCTTGTCTTCGGCACTTTGTTCTCCTCCCCCAGGTCAGCCAGCAGAAATGTGCCTGGGGTTCCAGGCTGTCGACCTCATGTTCATATACCTCGGAACAGGGAGCTGGAGAGGCTCCAGAGAAGGGTTCTTAGAATTCTCTTGCCATTTATAGCCTTGGTTAAAGTCTCCATCCCTTTTCTATAAAATGGAGGAAAAGTGGTTAGGTTAGATTAGCTGTGCCTAAGCATTACCTGGAACAGACCCTAGATGTTTAAACACCAGCATTGATTTATTGAGCCCTTACCTTACCCTGTAATTGTTTGTGTGCATGCTAAGTCGCTTCAGTTGTATCTGACTCTTTGCAACCTTATGGACTGTAGCCCACCAGGCTCCTCTGTCCATGGGATTCTCCAGGCCAGAAAACTGGAGTGGGTTGCCACGCCATCCTCCAGGTGATCTTCCCGACCCAGAGATCGAACCACCCTGTAATTACTTTTACAGTATTAGCTCATTTAGTCATAGTCATAACAATGTGTAGATACTATTGTTGTTCAATTGCTCAGTCGTGTCTCTTTGCAGCCCCATGGACTGCAGCACGCCAGGCTCCTCTGTCCTCCACTATCTCTCGGAGTTTGCTGAAATTCATGTCCATTGAGTCAGTGACACCACCCTTACGGCAGAAAGCGAAGAAGAACTAAAGAGCCTCTTGATGAAAGTGAAAGAGGAGAGTGAAAAAGTTGGCTTAAAGCTCAACATTCAGAAAAACTAAGATCATGGCATCTGATTCCATCACTTTATGGCAAATAGATATGGAAACAGTGGCAGACTTTATTTTTGAGGGCTCCAGTATCATTGCAGATGGTGACTGCAGCCATGAAATTAAAAGATACTCCTTGGAAGAAAAGTTATGACCAACCTAGACAGCATATTCAAAAACAGAGACATTACTTTGCCAACAAAGTTCCGTCTAGTCAAGGCTATGGTTTTTCCAGTAGTCATGTACGGATTAAGAGATGGACTATAAAGAAAGCTGATCGCCGAAGAGTTGATGCTTTTGAACTGTGGTATTGGAGACGACTCTTGAGAATCCCTTGGACTGCAAGGAGATCCAGCCAGTCCCTCCTAAAGGAAATCAGTCCTGAATATTCATTGGGAGGACTGATGTTGAAGCTGAAACTCTTAATATTTTGGCCACCTGATGTGGAGAGCTGACTCATTTGAAAAGACCCTGATGCTGGGAAAGATTTTATGCTGGGAAAGACTGTACGTGGGAGGAGAAGGGGATGCCAGAGGGTGAAATGGTTGGTTGGATGGCCTCACTGACTTGATGGACATGAGTTTGAGTAAGCTCCAGGAGTTGGTGATGGACAGGGAAGCCTGGCGTGCTGTAGTCCATGGGGTTGCAAAGAGTTGGACACCACTTAGCGACTGATTAGCGACTGATGCTATCTAACCGTCTCATCCTCTGCCACCCCCTTCTCCTTTTACCTTCAATCTTTCCCAGCATCAGGGTCTTTTATTTCATGGCAGCACTCACCATCCACAGTGATTTTGAGTAATTACTATCCCCATTTTACTGAGGAGGAAACTGAATGGTGAAGAGACTAAGTAACTTTGTCCAAGGTCAAACAGCCAGAAAGTAGCTGAGTGCATAGCCTGGCTCCTCTTAGCCGCTGCTTGCTCTACCGCTTTTGCATCTGGATAGCTGCAAATTGCCTGGGCCCTGCTATCTGTTCCAGAGGGATCACAGAGTTTGGGAGCCTTCAGGCTTAGACAGCCGTCTTTCATAACCTTAAAAACCAGTGCTCAATAAAGATTTATTTCAGAAACTGCTTATGTGGAGGAAAAAGGGCTTTTGACCCAGTTTGGGCTGGGTTGAAACTGAGACACTAGGGCAGAGTGTCTGCTCTCAGTGGCCTTGAGAAGGCAACAGCAGTTAGTTGAAGCAAGGAGGCAGTCAGCGCTGACGGCTCAGCTGCCCTGGATCGTGCGAGCTGCCACTTCCCTTCGTGTCACCCAGAGGTGATTTCCTTTCCCCCTTTGTCACACCGGGTGTTTATATGATGTATGTTAGTATGAGTGTATATACAGTGTTTATCTCTTGTTGGATGGGTTTAAAGGAAAGCCAGGTTCCTCCTAGGAGTGGTGGCATTTTGGATCAAAGGGCGCAAATGGTTTTGTTTTTTTAATTTATTTACATTTTGGCTATGCTGGGTTTTCATTACTGCTTACAGGCTTTCTCTGGTTGCAGTGAGTCTGGGCTACTCTGTTGCGCTGCATGGGCTTATTGCAGTGGCTTCTCTTGCTGTGAGTGTGGGCTCTAGGGCATGCAGGCAGAGTAGTTGTGGCACATGGGCCTTAGTTGCCTCACAGCATGTGGAGTCTTCCCAGATCAGGGATTGAACCTTTGTCCCCTGCATTAGCAGGTAGATTCCTAACGACTGGACTGCGGTTGAGAAAGTGGTGTGGTTTGGTTTTATTTAATGAAAATAGCTGTGAATGTGTGTTTGTGTGGTCTGATTATAACAGTAATGTATCACCAGAGTTATTACGGTTATGTTGGGGTTGGGGTTGGGAGTAGTTGTGATGTTCATTGAATGTTCTTCAGTGCTTTAATTATTTATTTATTTTTAATTTTAAATATAAATTTATTTATTTTAATTGGAGGTTAATTACTTTACATTAATTTTTAATAATAAAATTTAAAAATACATGTCATGCTGTTTGTATCTTAGTTTAAGATATAAAGAAGTAAAATTTGTCCGTAATCACATTTTCCAATGTGAATGTGTGCTTGTGTGGTCTGATTATAACAGTAATGTATCACCAGAGTTATTACGGTTATGTTGGGGTTGGGGTTGGGAGTAGTTGTGATGTTCATTGAATGTTCTTCAGTGCTTTAATTATTTATTTATTTTTAATTTTAAATATAAATTTATTTATTTTAATTGGAGGTTAATTACTTTACATTAATTTTTAATAATAAAATTTAAAAATACATGTCATGCTGTTTGTATCTTAGTTTAAGATATAAAGAAGTAAAATTTGTCCGTAATCACATTTTCCAGAGGTTACTATTATTAATATTGAATGTATTTCTTTCCACATATTTTTATATATGTATGCTTTTTCTTTTCCACAGGTAGGATGATGGCCTATTTTTCAATCTACTTATGTTATTTGGCAATGATTCAGTAAATAAATCTCTGAAAACATCACTTTTAATGGCTTCGTACTGTTTTATTATCAGTATGCCACGTATTATTTAGCCAATCCCCTACTCCTAAGTACATGGGTTGCTCCATTTTTTGTTGTTTTTGTTTTTTTAATGTTACGAAGAATACAGTAGAGAATATTAGTGGAACTTTATCTTTGGGTTTATTTATTATTTGGTTCTTCTCAGGTAAATTCCGAGAAGTGGAATTGCTAGGCATTTCTTTTCACTTTTTTTAGGGTTTTTGATAAATATTGCCTGAATAGAGCCATTTCTCACATGGAGTCTTTGCCTGGGTTTTTCAGGACAAGAAGATGCCACCCAAGCGTGTAGCTAAGAGAAGGTCTCCCCCAGAAGATGCCCTCCCTAAAAGCAAGAAGGTGAAAGGTAAGTTGGCCCTCAGTATGGGTGGCCTCTTGGCATCCCCAGAATCTGGTACCAGGCTCCTTCCTCCCTGAGATGTAAAGCCAAGGGGCCAGGAAGTCCAGGAACTCCACCCGGCTGGTCTCCTGTAGCTCACTGATTCCCACCCTCTGGGAATGATAAAAACCCCTGGGAATGATAAAGGGGCAGAGACTCACTTAAAAGCCCTCAGATGCAGGTGAAAAACTAGGCCCTATGGCTTTGCCCTAGGCAGTAATGCCTCATTAAGACCATTGACCTGCAGACTGGGTTCACATCCTCGCTCTGCCACTTTCTACTGTATAGCTGTGGCAAATCACTAACCTCACTGAACTTAGACTACCCCATTTATAAGACGGGCAACCTCACCGGGCTGCCATGAGGAAAATGAGCTCGTTTCCTGGTTAGCATTTGAGAGAAGTGCGTTTGGTCTCCTCCCTGCGGGGACCCTAGGGGGAGTCAGGGAGGAGAGCCACCCCCTGTCTGGGAGGGTGGGGGGAGTGTGGACCCACACTCAGACAGTGTCTGTCTTTTGCAGACCCTCGTAACCAGGCAGTGAGGGCCGTTGCCTCCCGCCGTGTTCCAGGCGCACGCTCCTGCCAAGGTGCCTGTGGGCTGTGCCCTCCTGACCAGGAGGCCCGACCAGGTGGCTGCCTGCCCAGAGCGCCCTCTGCGCAGCTGCAGCAGTCCTGGCAGCCATGGCCACACCCTCAGGGGGAGGGGCTGGATGCCATTGGCTCTCCGGGGCCTTGGCGGCTCCGCCCCCCATTGGCCGGCAGATGGCCCAGCGCCGCACACTGATTGGTGGTACCTCTTTGCAAATGCCTGTGCGGTCTCTTACTCCTCCCTTTCCTCTTCAGCTTCATGTCTGCTCCCCAAAAGAAGTGGAGAGGGGGGGTCAGTGTGCCCATGTCCAGTGGTTAAGTCACAGCCTGAGGATGGAGACTAGGGACTGTGCTGTGACCATGTAGGCCTCCTCGGTTTGATTTCGCTGCAAACTTTACTCGTTATTAGATCTTAAGACACTCTCTGAGGCTCTGTTCTCCTTTTCTATAAGATGAGAGCCTGAAATGCTTGAAGACCTATAGCATAATGTGGGGGGCTGCGAGTCAATTTAACGTTTGTAGAATAAGCAGTGTTAGATGTTATTATGCCTTCTCTGTTAGTTGGTTCTGACCAAGAACAGCCAGTCAGAAAAGCTATCTTGTGCCCCACTTCAACTCCCCACCTGAATGTTCTCTGTATCAAGTATATTATTGCCATTTCCTTCCACTCACGTTAATAATGTGCTTAGATGGGCACTTTCCTGGTAGTCCAGTGGCTAAGATTCTGTGCTCCATTCCTGATCAGGGAACTAGATCCCACAGGCCACAGCTAAGGAGCCTGCATGTTGCACTAGGACTGAGCATAGCCAAATAAATAAATACAGATTTTTAAAAATGTGCGGGAGTTTTTTGGTTTTTAATTTAAAATTAAAATTCTTTTTATGTGAGTCATATTTTAAAGTCTTCATTGAATTTGTTTCAGTATTGCTTGTTAGGTGTTTTGGTTTTTTGGGTGTGAGGCATGTTGGATCTTGGTTCCCCTGCCAAGGATTGAACCTACACACCCCTCTATTGGAAGGCAAAGTCTTAACCACTGGACCACCAGGGAAGTCCCTAATGTGCTCAGTTTTTAATCTTCACAAACATTCTATGAGATAGGTGCTTCTTTTACCCTCATTTCACAGATGAGGACACTTAGGCTTGGAGAGGTCTGACTAATGTTTTGTGGCAGGGCATGGATTTGAACCCAGGTCTGTGTTATCCCACAGCCTGTGCAGTGACCTCTCCTCTCTCTCTTGTCATCCTGCACGCTCAGGGGCTATCTTCTTTACCCCTCAGTCTCCCATAGGTCCCACGGCACAGAACCAGGTATGGTGCTGACACTGGGCCAGGGCGATGTGGGCCAGCTGGGGCTGGGCGAGAATGTGATGGAGAGGAAGAAGCCGGCCCTGGTGTCCATTCCAGAAGACATCGTGCAGGCTGAGGCTGGGGGCATGCACACTGTGTGCCTAAGTAAAAGTGGCCAGGTAGGTCAGGGTGGCACAGATCGGACAGGACTTGGGACTGGGGGCCTTGGGGAAGGAGCTCTGAACCATATGCATTACCCTGTAGAGATGGAGCTGGCTAGATAAGCAGGGAGTGGCCTAAACTAGACCATACTGAGAGGCCAGACTCGCACTAACGAGGGCATCCTCTGCACAGGTCTACTCCTTCGGCTGCAATGATGAGGGTGCTCTGGGAAGGGATACATCGGTGGAGGGCTCAGAGATGGTCCCTGGGAAAGTGGACCTGCAAGAAAAGGTGGTACAGGTGTCAGCAGGAGACAGTCACACAGCAGCCCTCACCGAGGATGGCCGTGTTTTCCTCTGGGGCTCCTTCCGGGTAAGACTGGGTCTGGAGGGTGGCTGTGGAGCTGTGAGCAGGATTAAGCACAGCTGGTGGGCCCCCATCTCCATGCCCGTGTTGTACTTGTGCAGAGATTGAGACCCTGGGAAGAGCTTGGACCCAGACCCAGATTTCTGGTTCTTCATCAGGCCTGTGCACACTGCTGACTGCTCCTGTGAATCTGATGTTATGATGTTGTGTGTCGTGGAAAAGGAGTGGCTCAGGGATACCTTTGGTCTTCAGCTGAGCCAAGAAGCCTGCTGACCCATCTCCTCCCTTTTAACCTTCCCGCTCCCCATCCCAGTCTCCTTCCACACTTCTTAGAGGCATATCTTAGAATTTTCAAGACAAGAGAGTGTGGTTTAAACAGCAGATTCAGCATTAAAATTGTTTTGGCACTTTGTTATTCAGTTTATTTTGAAATGTCAGAAATAAAGGAATCTGATATTTCCTCATTGGAGCTCTTTTAACACTTTTTGATGGAGAATTTCAAACATGTAAGAGTAATCAGAATGCTATTTTGAACTCTTATTTACTTGTCTGAACAATTATCAGCTTATGACCAAACTTGTTTTTCACTCCCTTCCATTCCCCAACTCCTTTGTTATATTTTAATGCAACTCACAGACCACATATGATTTCACTCATGAGTATTTCACTGTGTGGCCTGGCTCCTGTCCACCTCTCCATCCTCACCTGGCACCAGTGCCCTTCACCACACAGCTCTGGGGGTGCTTACAAAGCTGGATCTGGCTGGTATGAGACAGGCAGGGCTGGCTGAAAACTGACCTGCCCCTCCCTTCCAGGACAATAATGGTGTGATCGGGCTCTTGGAACCCATGAAAAAGAGCATGGTGCCTGTGCAGGTGCAGCTGAGTATGCCCGTCATGAAGGTGGCCTCAGGTGAGTCTGGGTTCTCACTCTGGGCAGGAGTTGGAGAACCTTTTTCTGGGTCTGGCCCAGCCTTGGGCCTTACAGACAAGCCCTGCATCCCCTGCTTTCCTCTCACCCTCAGGAAACGACCACTTGGTGATGCTGACAGTTGATGGCGACCTCTATACTTTGGGCTCCGGGGAGCAGGGCCAGCTGGGCCGCGTACCTGAATTATTTGCCAATCGTGGTGGCCGTCAGGGCCTCGGTAGGTGTTTGTTTTTATTTATTTTTGTCTGTTCTAGGTCTCGATTGCTGCATGGGCTTTTCTCTGGTTGTGGCAAGCGGAGGCTACTCTCTAGTTATGGTACTCAGCTTCTCATTACAGTGGCTCCTCTTGTTGCAGAGCTCAGGGTCTAGGACACACAGGCCTCAGTAGTCATAGCTCATGGGCTCAGTAGTGTTTCTCCCAGGCTCTAGAGCATAGGCTCAATAGTTGTGGCTCATGAGCTTACAGCGTGTGGGATCTTCTGGGATCAGGGATTGAACCCAAGCTTCCTGCACTGGCAGGCAGATTCTTTACCACTGAGCCACCAGGGAAGCCTCTTGGTAGGTGTTTTCACAGTTTAGTTTCAGTGTAGGTTCAAAGGATTCGTTAACAAAAGAAACCACTCATCACACACAAACAAAATGCTCTTGGTTTCACCTGTGCATCATAAGATTTCGTCTGACCGCAGGGCGTTGGCCAGACCTCCAGGGACTTAAGAAATTCCAAGACCCACTCCCTTTCTTAAGTGCCACTTGACTTACTGGTAACAGTTGGTGTGTTCACAAGTAGGCATGCAGACCAAGCAGGGTCCAGGCAAGGTCAGATGTCGGTCAGAGGCCTGCCCCCCTGCTTCTGAAGCCTGAACAAGACGACCTCCATTTTAATTTCCCTGACAGTAGGTAGCTTAGGTTCCTGGGGTGGGGCAAGTTGGCAAGCCATCCCCTGCTGAAGGTCAAAGGCAGAAGGGATTCTCTCGTGTTTAGCCTTGCATTGCGTGGACCTGCAGTGATGGTTAAGCAATCCCCAGACTACCTCAGAGTTGAATCTTGGCTCTACCCCTTCCTGGCTGTGGGCCCCCAGACACAGTTTCCTCATCTCTAAACTACCTGCCTCACTGGGTTGTTGTGAAGTGAACCGAGTTCATATAGAAGGCTGTCTGACACACAGCAAGTTCCATATAAACGATGCCTCTATGGCTGTGGTGGGGTCTGAGTGAGGCACCTGGCCTCTGTTCGCCTCAGTCCCCTCTTCTGTATTCTACGGAGAGGAGTCCCTGCTTAGGCTCCCTGTGAGGGCTTCAGCAGTAAAGGAGACATAGCGGGGCAGAGAGGAGAGGCCATGTGTGCCGCTGACCCTGACCTTCTCTCTGCCTACAGAACGGCTCCTGGTCCCCAAGTGTGTGATGCTGAAATCCAGGGGAAGCCGGGGCCACGTCAGGTTCCAGGATGCCTTCTGCGGTGCCTACTTCACCTTCGCCATCTCCTCTGAGGGCCACGTATATGGCTTTGGCCTCTCCAACTACCATCAGCTTGGTGAGTGCCGAGCCCATCGCCCAGCGTAGCCCAGAGCAACTTGGGCTGCAGTGCTGGCTCCACCACCTGTTCATTGTGCCCCCTCCGTGTGGGGCTCCCCTAACCTCTCGGAGCCTCAGTTGTTGTTGTTCTGAATATTTATTGGTTTGTTTTTGGTCGTACTGGGTCTTCGTTGGTGCACTGCGGCTTTCTGTAGTTGTGATGAGCAGATGTGATGAGGGAAGGGATGAAGAAGGCAATTCCTTGGACAGTGTCTCCCCTGACAGCCCCATCCCGGCCTTCCCCCACCAGGAACCCAAGGCACAGAATCCTGTTTTATACCGCAGAACCTAACATCCTTCAAGAACTCCACCAAGTCCTGGGTGGGCTTCTCTGGGGGCCAGCACCACACAGTCTGCATGGATTCAGAAGGTAGGGGATCTAGACCTGTCTCTGGGGTGGGGGTGGAGTGTTCCCTGGGCACAGGCCTGGCCCCACTCCGTAAACAACAGTGCTTGGAACCTGGGCCTGCTCCATGCACTGGGCTAACTGTGGGTCCACGAGGGTCACCCCACCCGCCAGCACCTGGGAGTTCAGTGGGGGCTGTGGAGGTTCTTCCAGGCTTCCATCCACACTGAAAGAGATGCTGCAGATCTCACCACCACCTTGGGATTGGGGGACCCACTCCCATGGGTATCAGTGCTCACCCGACCTACCTGGAGCGTGCCACCTGCTATTCTTTGTCTTTCTCCCTCCTCCCACAGGAAAAGCATACAGTCTGGGCCGGGCTGAGTATGGGCGGCTGGGCCTTGGGGAAGGTGCTGAGGAGAAGAGTGTACCCACCCTGATCTCCAGGCTGCCCACGGTCTCCTCAGTGGCTTGTGGAGCCTCTGTGGGGTATGCTGTGACCAAGGATGGTGAGTGGGACCGCCCACAGTCAGTCCGGTTGGGATCTGGGGATCATGATTCTTACTAGAGCGCCTAGCAGTTTCTGTTGCCCACCATTCTGTGGAATTGAGATGTAGAGAGCAGTATTTGTGATGACGTTATTTTTGTCCTGATTGTTAGAAGTTCTGGCTTCGATGACATAAAGTGGGTAAACACATTATTAAAATTATTTTAATGTGTTTGGGCCAAGGGGATATATTAATTACTGAGGCCCAGATAGGCAAGGCTTCCCGGGTGGCTCAGTGGTAAAGAATCTACCTGCCAGTGCAGGAGATATAGGAATCGTGGGTTTGATCCCTGGGCCGGGAAGATCCCCTGGAGGAGGAAATGGCAATGCACTCCAGTATTCTTGCCTGGAAAATCCCATGGACAGAGGAGCCTGGTGGTCACAGTCCATGCAGTCACGAAGAGTCAGATACAACTGAACACACAGGCAAGGACAGGCAGAAGGACTGGAACCCAGGTCTCCAGACTCCTAACACAGGCATGCCTTTACATTTATACCTTGGTGACCCTTTTTTCATACAAACTAGTAACTGCCAGCTTCCCAGGGAGTTGTACTTAAAATATCATTAGGAGAAAGAAAGTTAGTAGTTGGGGTCCTGGCAAGCACAGCAAAGGAGGTTGTGGACAAGTGGTCGGCAAAGCCTGAGGGAGCAGACTTGGAGGCCTTGAGAAAGCGGGCTGGCAGAGGTGCTTGATCTGGGACTGTCTGGAAAGAGTTCCTGAGGAAGTGGGGCTTACTGCACCTTGACGGTTTAGTCCTTCATGCTAAGAAAAGGAGAATGTCCAGAATAGTCTCAAAGGCGGGTGGTTCAGGGAATGGAGGTGATGTAGGGGTCTGGGGAATGACCAGTCATTGTCAGGCCTTGAAAGCTCTTCCTGGGAGCAGGGAGAAGACTTTGTCAGTGCATAAGGGCTGTGGTCTCTGGTTGACAAAGCTCGTTTTTGTCCATCATTTCGTTGCCGCCTCCCAGCTTCTCTGAACTCCCCGGAGGCTGGGACATTGCCAGGCTGCCTCAGGCCAACCCCGGGAGGCACCCCCAGGCGCCAGGCTTCTCACCCTGCAGGAAGCTGGGGCTGGGGATCCTTGAGAAAACTGCCCTATTTCTCTCCCCTGTAGGTCGTGTTTTTGCCTGGGGCATGGGCACCAACTACCAACTGGGTACAGGACAGGACGAAGATGCCTGGAGCCCCGTGGAGATGACAGGCAAACAGCTGGAGAACCGTGTGGTCTTAACTGTGTCCAGTGGGGGCCAGCACACAGTCTTACTAGTCAAGGACAAGGAACAGAGCTGGTGAAGCCTCTGAGGGCCTGGTTCCTGGACCCCCCAACCTCCCTCTTGGAACAGGGAAGCCGTGACGACTGCGTGTTCCAGCAGGCCTCTCCCAGCCCCGAGCACTCTGTCACCTCCTGCCTTTTCCTCATCAGCAGAACAGAACCCTTCTCCCTTTTGTGCCCCCCTCTTTTCTGGAATCATCCTGGGACCTACAGGATGAGGGTGGGATAGACGGAAGAGAGGGGAGGGGCTTTTATCAGAAGGAACATCGCTCACCCCACAGCCATATGGTCAGACCTTCCCCCTCATCCCTGCTTCCCATGCTACTGCTGACCCTGGTTTTGCCTCTCCAAAACCAGAACTTCCTCCCCTGCGTGTTTGGTGCCCATATACGCTGAGAAGTCGGGCTCCATCAAGCCCGCTCTAGTCCCGTGCCACTCTTCCCGTCCTTCACAACCCACAGGCGGACACATGGTACAGTCGTCAGACCCAGCTGTCATGGACTTATGCCTGGGGGAAACTGGAGAAGGGGCAGGGCTACCCAGCCGTGGGCAATCCCAAGCCAAATATTCGGCCCTGAACAGGTGCCCATGGGGCAAAAAGAAAAACAGGGCTCCTCCGCGTGATCAAGAAAAAAGCCAATCCGCCTTTCTCCCAGAAGCACAAAGCATTCTGTCCTTCAGGCCTTGTCTGCAGTCTCCCCCATCCATCCTGCCTCATCTGCAGCCAAGGGCCTAAAATGTGGAAAGGCAGCTGTGTCTGCAGGGCAGGACTTGCGGAGAGAGGAAAGGAGGGCTTTATAAACAAACTTACAGCAATACTGAGAGTGAAGGGAGGGAGGGGAAGAGGGTTGGAGGGGTAGAGTCTGGTCCCCAGAAAGGGAAACAGCAGCTTGTACAGTGGCTGAAAAAACAGGAAAGGGTTTTGATTTTCTTTTTTTTAAATGTAAAGTATTTTGGAGGGGAGAGTGAAGTCTTTTAACACTTTGAATAAATTTAGAGTTTTATAAAACAGGCCACTTATTTTCTACACACTCCCTGCTTTTTTAAGGGAGCACCTGCTGTGTTGGGAGGGGCAGAATGACCCCCTGCCTGTAGACCTGGGGAAGACTAGGACTTCAGTGATGTCAAGAAGTCCTGGTATGTGCCAGCTGTTCATTTTTTGTTATTTGTTTTGTTTTTGTTTTTTTGTATGGAACAATGTCTGTTCTAGACAAATCAAAATGAGTCGATTGGTTTTTCTTAGGTATTTATGTTTCAAGAATCACTGGACTTTTAAAAAATTATATTGTACAGTATGTGAGACATGGAATGGACCTTTTTAATATCCTAATTTGAAACCAAGATTTTTGGTACAATATATCTCTAGAAATACGTACACTAAGTTTAATGATGTATCATTTCAAAAGCTAGTGTAACTGATTAAACATGATTAATTGCACAATAACAACTTACGCATAATGATGTAGATTTTCACAGGCATTTGAGCAACCAAATCACATAGACCTAACCTGTCCGGTTTGGTGGTCAGTAGCTACTTGTGGCTATTTAGATTTAATTTAAATTTGTAAAAATGTAAAATGAACTTCCTCAATTTTACTAGCCACATTGCAAGTCCTCAGTAGTCAAAAGCAGCTAGTGCCTATGGTTCGGGGGCTATGCAAATACAGAAGTTTATAGAACATTTCTATAATTGTAGAAAGTCACAGTGGACAGTGCTAATATAGGAGATTTTTTATATGTACAGCAGGGAAGTTTTATTAGTACCAGGAGGATTCTTGATGTCAGCTACTCTTGGAAAAATGAATATTATGTAAAATGACTTAAAATGTTTTCTGTGATTGTTTTTTCCTCGAACTTTTAATTTCAATGCAGGTCCTATCCGATTAGAAATTGACTTCTTAGAAGGGAAAAAAAATCACAACTTCTGACTTTAATATTTTCATTGTAAAGAGGCAGAGTGTGTCTGCTCTTCCCTCCCCTGCCCCCGCAAAAGTCCATTTGGATTAGATTTATTGAAGCTTTCCCTTTTGACATACAGCAGATTGAAAGTACTCTCTCCTTAAAAACAGCTCTTGTGGAAAAAACAGCTCTTGTGGATTGAGACTTAAATGGGCCAGGCACTGTAGTGAGCACTTTGCATACAATAATAGCTCATTTCATCCTCACATCAGCCTTGTGAAGGTAGAATTGCTGTCCCTCAGGAAGATGTCCCTGGGAGTTCGAGTGACTAATTGGAGATCTAGCTGCCTTTCTTTTCCTTGTATTGTAGTGAAAGTCACTCTGTCTCCGACTCTTTGCGACCCCATAGGCAATACAGTCTATGGGATTCTCCAGGCCAGAACACTGGAGTGGGTAGCCTTTCCCTTCTCCAGGGGATCTTCCCAACCCAGGGATCAAACCCAGGTTTCCCACATTGCAGGCGTATTCTTTATCAGCTGAGCCACAAGAGAAGCCCAAGAATACTGGAGTGGGTAGCCTATGCCTTCTCCATCAGATCTTTCCAACCCAGGAACTGTGCTGGGGTATCCTGCATTGCAGGCAGATTCTTTATCAACAGAGCTATCAGGGAAGCCCTGGTATGTATTGTATGTAACAGTTCTAAAGCTCTCTGTAGGTGCTTTATGTATATGAGAAAAGTATCAGGCACAAAGTAAAGGCTCCACAAGCCTTTGCTATTACAACTGTTGCACATTTCAAAATTCCCTGTGGTTCATAATTGCCTTGTTTTTCACATGCTTACTATTTTGGTATAAGTATTGTTCAATAATTCAATGTCATAGTCTATCCGGAAGTGTGAATCTCCTTTTTTACATTCAAACGTGTCAAGCACTCTTAAGTTTTACCTTTTCCCCTGTCCTCCTCCAACCTGGATTGGTTACCCCAAAACAAATAAAATCACCACATATGGTTCAGCTGTAAATACTGTTTACAGTCATAATAATGTAGCTGTTCAATGGTTTAACAAATTGTAATCAGAAGACAGAAAAGTGTATGTCTGAGGGGACGTCCCTAAAATATCTGAAACTACAAATGAATAGAAATTATGTTATTGAGGGCTTCCCTGGTGGCTCAGTGATAAAGAACCTGCCTACCAATGCAGGAGACACCGGTTTGATCCCTGATGCTGGGAGGTCCCTCATACTGCAGAGCAACTAAGTCCCCGCCACGATATCGAGCCTGTGCTCTAGAGTCTTGTGGCCCCAACTACTGAAGCCCTCGTGCCCTAGGGCCTGTGCTCCACAGCAAGAGAAGCTGCCACAGTGAGAAGCCTGTGCACCACAACTAGAGCCTAGCCTCCACTCCACAACTAGAGAAGAGCCGGCGCAGCATGAAGACCCACGACAGTCAAAAATTAAACTATCTTTCAAAGTATATTATTTAGAAATAGACATATTTTAGGGAAAAGTTGGGGATAAAGGATAGGTAGGGTAAGGGACAGCTGTTTATTGTTTGCATAAAATTAATTTTTTTTTCCAGTGTCTCAGTTCAGTCGCTCAGTTGTGTGTGACTCTGCAGCCGCATGGACTGCAGCACACCAGGCTTCCCTGTCTATTACCAAGCCCTGGAGCTTGCTCAAATTCATGTCCATCAAGTCCATGATGCCATCCAACCGTCTCACCCTCTGTACCCTTCTGCCCTCAAGCTTTCCTAGCATCAGGGTCTTTTCCAATGAGTCAGTTCTTTGCATCAGGTGCATCAGTCCTTGCAGTGAATATTCAGGACTGATTTCCTTTAGGACTGACTGGTTTGATCTTGCAGTCCAAGGAACTCTTGAGAGTCTTCTCCAACACCACAGTTCAAAAGCATGCACTTAGCCTTATGGTCCAACTCACATCCATACGTGACTACTGGAAAAACCAGAGTTTTGACTATTTGGACCTTTGTTGGTGAAATTAAGATACTTGTTCCTTGGAAGAAAAGCCATGACCAACCTAGACAGCATATTAAAAAGCAGAGACATTACTTTGCCAACAAAGATGTCTAACATATCCCCAGCATTCTTGTGGAAATTTGATTAGAAACAGCAAAGAAGGAATCCTGTCTGATAAAACTTACATTCTAAATTAAAAATAAATACGTAAAATTTTTCCACATGTAAAATGAAATTTTAAAATAGTAAGCAAAAAGCACAGGGGTTGACAGATAGTACTGTTTATCAGTTATAATTCAAAGGCCTCCAACTGCTGTGTTGGAGGCATTAGGCCAAATGTTTTTCCAACTTGTCATTTTCTCCTCACAACAAACACAGTTTCGGACTTCGCGGGTGGGCCAGTGGTGAAGACGATTCCAATGCAGGGGGCATGGGTCTGATCCCTGGTCTGGAAATTGAGATCTCACGTGCCACACTGCTTGGCCAAGCAAAACATGGCACAAGGTGAGGTGAAGTGAAGTCTCAGTTGTGTCCGACTCTGTGACCCCATGGACTGTAGCCTACCAGGCTCCTCAGTCCGTGGGATTTTCCAGGCGAGAGTACTGGACTGGGTTGCCACAGGTAAGCACTGCTATTTGCTGTTGGTTAGTTGCTAACTCGAGTTGACTCTTCGACCCTTTGGACTATAGCCCGCCAGGTTCCCCCTTCCGTGGTATTTCCCAGGCAACAACACTGGGGAGGGTTGCCATTTCTTCTCCAGGGAATCTTCCCCATATACAGATGGAACCTGTGTCTCCTGCATTGGCCAGTGGATTCTTTACCACTGAGCCAGCAGGGGAACCAAGTGCTACTATTACCCAAAATAGTGAGGAGGGCTGGGATTTGGGCCCTATTTGTTCAAATCTATAGTCAAAACACCTAAACACTACACTCCTGTGGAAGTGAATAGAATAAAACTGGAAATTAGGCAACTTGTGATTGGATCTCAGGCTAGATCCACCAGTGCTTGGCTTTGGGTCCAAACACCCCAAGTTTGGGATTTGTATCCTGTCAAGGAAGGGCTGAAGTGGTCCATCAGCCCAGAAGGAGCCTCAGAAATGGATCCTCAAGCACTTGGAGTGACTTGCACACCTGGAGATGACAATTCTCATACAAGTTTCACATTCTAGGAAATGGGTACTAAACTGAGGTGGAGGCCTGGGACACTCCCAGATTAGAAGTCAAATTGTCAGGATTATCTAGAAATGGTGTTTACTGAGAGCCTTCTGTGGCAGGTCACTGTTTGGGGACAGGTTAGAACTGGCGGTTTGGATTAGTGTAGAAGTAAGACGCCAGAAAGTGACAAGACTTGGAGACTGATTGGTTTGAGATGACACAGTTGCCCCAATTTACACTCGCTGTAATTCTGCCCTCCCTGCTCCCCAGGGAATGATGGAAGAATCCCAGCACAACAGTCAACAGAAATCTCTTGCAAACTGGGAAATGCAGTGTGAGGGGGGTAGCTGGAGCGGACTAGTCAGTAATTTGCCCGAGTGAGTGGAAGTGAATCGTCCAGACTCCCAGACTCTTTTACTTGAAGGGGAAAAAAAAAGTTTTTATATTTGCTTTATTTTTTACAAGGAGCGTAAAATTCTGTCATTTTATCTGTACGTGTGTGTTTAAATAGAAACCTGAGAAAGCTAGTCACCAGCTCCACCCACAGCCCAGCGCAGGGCGGGGTCTGCCCTGCCGCCTCCCGCGGGCTTCACTCTTGGGACCTGCCCGCCGGGAGCCGGAAAGACCCGGAGCGGCACGCGGGCGCTGTCCCGGGCGCCGAGCTGCGGAGCATGCGCAGAAGGCGGTCGAGGCGCATGCTCCGTAGAGGTCCCGGTTCTGCGGCTCCCGCGTCCGCGCCAGCTCGGAGGTCCACAGAGGCCCGGCGGGGCCGCGGGCATGGCGGCCAGCCTGTGGATGGGCGACGTGAGTGAGGGCGGCTTCCCGGGTCTGTGGCGCAGGAATGTTAGCGTCGCGAGGAAGAAAGGGGCCGAGTGGGGAAGGCCCTCGAATCTCCGAAAGGGTGGACGTGAATGGGGAGGGGAGTTCTTTTAGGCGACGCCGGCGCGAGTCCCAGTTATTTAGGTGCCGGGGGCCCAAGACTGAGGGGAAGGGTCCTCAAAGTGCTTGCAGAGGGGCAGTTCTCTTAGGTGACGCCCAAGTGGTCCCAGCGTGTAGGTGAAGGGGGCTGACTCGGAGGGGGAGGGGTCTTGGGCCCCCCGCCAGGGTTCGCGGAGGGGAAAAGGGGGGTTTGGGGGCGGATAGAATGGGAGGAATCCTAAGGGTTGAAGAGCGCCCCTGGTTCTGGGACTGGAGGGGTGGATTCCTCCATCCCAGGGGGGCGGCTTCTACAACGCCCAGTGGTCCCAGCGTGTAGGTGAAGGGGGCTGACTCGGAGGGGGAGGGGTCTTGGGCCCCCCGCCAGGGTTCGCGGAGGGGAAAAGGGGGGTTTGGGGGCGGATAGAATGGGAGGAATCCTAAGGGTTGAAGAGCGCCCCTGGTTCTGGGACTGGAGGGGTGGATTCCTCCATCCCAGGGGGGCGGCTTCTACAAAGGAGCACATTTAAGGAAGGTGAGGGACCGGGAACGCGGGGGTTCAGATCATTCTGCGCATGGAAACCTCTTCCCCCGCACCCCCAACCCCACTCCCGCCCGCCAGCAGCGTGCAGCCCACCCCGGGCTGAGGGCGGAGGGGCTCCGGATCCGGAAAACGGGGAGCCTGCATGTGGCCCGACCCGCTCTGCTCTTGTGTTTACGCAGCTGGAGCCCTACATGGATGAGAACTTCATCTCCAGAGCCTTTGCTACCATGGGGGAGACAGTGATGAGCGTCAAAATTATCCGAAACCGCCTCACTGGGTTTGTCCTCTTCCTTCAGTCTTCGTTCTGCTTTATAGATCGCGCTTCGTGTGTCGTTCAAGAGAAGGTTAACATCTCGGAGGGTCAAGGCTTTGACCCCTAGTAATAGTTGTCATAATGATGTTAACATTTGGTGGTGTACAGATGACGAGCCAGTCTGGGTTTAAAAGCTCTTATCTGCTGAGGGTGACTTGGAGCAAGTGACTTAATCTCTCCCTCTTGTCTGTAAAAATAGACATAATGAAAGCACCTACCTCAGAGAGCCCTGGTGAGGATTAAGTGCCATTAATTCATGGTCAAGGCTTACCACAATGTCTGGCATATGGTATATGCTTGGTAAATATAAATAGATTATGATCTGCTAGGTAATAAGCACTTTAAAATCACAAAAACCTCTGAGCTAAGTACTGTTATTAAAGAAGCTTAATAGCTGTCTTAAATTTACACAGCTTTTAAATGAGAAGCCGGGACTCTAATTCAGCTGTGTTCTCCAAGTTCATGAGTACCCTTAACTGTCATGTGAACACTACCTGTGTGCTACTGTTCTGGATTTCCTGGACACATGGCTGAAATAACCCAGAAATAGCCCCTCTTCTCATGGATTTTACTACATTCTAATAGGGGAATGAGACAGTAAATACTCACACAAAACAAAGTGTGAGGAATACTTTCATATTAAAAAAAAAAAAGACTGTTTAGTGAGTATCTACTCCACGGAGTACTAAAGCAGCTTGCTCAAGCATCAGTCAGTCGAAAAATGATGGGAGATATGAAGTGTGGCCTAGTCTTTGGCTGTTTGGTAAACAGGTACTTTTTTATTCTTATAGACAGAAAACCCTAATAAATCAGCTACTGGCATGAAAATACATTCTGTAATACTTTCCAAAACCCTGCTATAGGTTCTCATGTTTTAATCTTTATTAAGAATTGGAATCATCCTTTCCTACCATTGGGCTTCCCTGGTGACTGAGTGGTAAAGAATCTTCCTGCCAATGCAAGAGACTTTTGGGTTCCATCCCTGGCTCAGGAATATCCCCTGGAATAGGAAATGGCAACCAACTCCCATATGCCTGGGAAATCCCATGAACAGAGGAGCCTGGCGGGCCATAATCCATGGGGTCACAAAAGAGTAGGACATGACTTAGCGACTAAACAAGAAATAGCCACCACTGATTACTAAACGCTAGCTGTTTTTTATGGTGGCACCGACATACATATTACATGTGCACTCTGCCTCATATGACAAAGACTTTGAAGTGCCTTGTGAGAATACTGTAAGATAAATAAATGTGAATTTAAAACAAGGAATGAAATATGGGGAAAAAATAAGACCCAAGAAAAAATAATGCACAGTAAAGGGTAGTGCTTAAGAATGTAGTGATTGGTTGCAGAATACTTAATACCACAGAACTGTACAGTTAAAAAATGGTTAGAATGATAACATTTTATGTAACTGCGTGCTCGGTCGTGCCTGACTCTGCAACCCCATGGACTAGCCCACCAGTCTCCTCTGTCTGTGGGATTCTCCAGGGAAGAATACTAGAGTTGCCATAACCTTTTCCAATGTAATGTAATCCTTAAGGCAGATTTTTTAATTCAGCAAAGAAAAAAAAAGAATACAGTTGCCTGTGGAGTAACCACATCTCTTCCATCACTGGTGGGACTAGAAAATGTTACAACCACTGGGGACAAATATCTGGCAGTATCTTTTTTATTTTTTTCGTTTAAAAAAAAAAACACCTTGATTTTTGGCTGCGCTGAGTCTTTGTTGCTGAGCACGGGCTTTCTCTAGTTGCTGTGAGTGGGGGCTACTGTAGTGCTTAGGCTTCTCGTTGCAGAGCAGGGTCTCTGCTCAGGTGGGCTTCAGTAGTTGTGGCACATGGTCTTAATTGCTCTGAGGCCTGTGGGATCTTCCCTGAACAGGGATGGAACCCATGTCCCCTGCATCGGTAGGTGGATTCTTAACCACTGGACCACCAGGAAAGTCCATACATCTTCAATACGTCTGCCTTAGCAAGTCTGCTGCTGCTGCTAAGTCGATTCAGTCGTGTCTGACTCTGTGCGACCCAACAGATGGCAGCCCACCAGGCTCCCCCATCCCTGGGATTCTTCAGGCAAGAACACTGGAGTGGGTTGCCATTTCCTTCTCCAATGCATGAAAAGTGAAAGGGAAGGCGCTCAGTCATGTCCAACTCTTAGCAACCCCACGGACTGCAACCCACAAGGCTCCTCCGTCCATGGGATTTTCCAGGCAAGAGTACTGGAGTGGGGTGCCATTGCCTTCCCCGTCTTTCCACTGAGTCAGTTCTAAAATACACAGAATTAATCTGTGGTGGAAATAACTCAGCATGTAGAAGAATTTGTGCATTTCATTGCATGTAACTTAAAAGGAAAAAACTGTATGCAATAATTGAACTCTAGTTAATAATAAGCATGTTAAAATAATTGAGAAAAATGTACCAATATCTGCAGCTTACTTTGAAATGTATCAGAAATAAGGATGATACTTGTATTTTCCATCTCCTGTAAATGTTATCATACTTTAATTATTTTAAAAAAAAAGAAAAAATATCAACAAAAACAAAAAAGGATGATAAATGGGTAAGGATGTGGATGGATGGATTGTCACTTCGTAAAGTAAATATTAAAAAGTGGTAGGTGTGTGTGTGTGTATATATATATATACACACACATATATATATAAGGGTATTTGCTATGGCAGCTCTTTTAATTTTTATGTTTGGAATTTTTCATAATAAACTGCTGGGGAAAGAATATAGTCAGATTATCCTGAACTCAAGTCCAGCCTTTGGCATATACCAGCTGTGTAGTTTAAGGTGTCTTGTATAATCCTCAGTCTCAGTCTCCACATCTAAATGTGAGCAGTAGTTTGCTTCCCTCATGGAGTTTTTCTGTGAGAATTAGATGAGGTGATGCATGTGAATTGGCGAGCACAGTGCTTGGCCTGTAGTGACTGCTTAGTAACAGTCAGCTCTTACTGGTGGTGGTCTTTACATTGGCTTAAATTCTAGCACACACAAGACAGAAAACACAGATTTGCCCCACTGTTCTTCTAAGCATTAACATTTATGGAGCTCATAGACTGTGTTCTTAGATCCCTGGGCTCTGGTACTTCCCTTGCCCATACCTTTTGGCTTGGTGTACATAAGGTTATTTGAACTGAGTATCATAGTTCCAGAAAAGTCTGATTTATTTCACTGGTGATAGATTTAAGAATGCTGTTAAGGAAAACTGTTTTCAGTATAAATCTCTTACGAGGAAGGATCAGAGGATCTAGCTACATCTACCTACTTATGTCCCTTCATTTCAGTTCAGTCGCTCAGTAGTGTCCAACTCTTTGCAACCCCATGAATCCCAGCACGCCAGGCCTCCTTGTCCATCACCAACTCTCGGAGTCAACCCAAACCCATGTTCATTGGAGTCTTAGCCACTGGACCATCCAGCCATCTCATCCTCTGTCATCCCCTTCTCCTCCTGCCCTCAATCTTTCCCAGCATCAGGATCTTTTCAAGTGAGTCAGCTCTCCACATCAGGTGGCCAGAGTATTGGAGTTTCAGCTTCAAAATCAGTCCTTCCAATGAACACCCAGGGCCGATCTCTTTTAGAATGGACTGGTTACATCTCCTTGAAGTCCTAGGGACTCTCCAGAGTCTTCTCCAACACCATAGTTCAAAAGCATCAGTTCTTCCATGCATAGCTTTATTTATAGTCAAACTCTCACATCCATACATGACTTATGGTTTCATAGCCGTGACTAGATGGACCTTTGTTGACAAAGTAATGTCTGTGCTTTTTAATATGCTGTCTAGGTTGGTCATAACTTTCCTTCCAAGGAGTAAGCGTTTTTTAATTTCATGGCTGCAGTCACCATTTGCAGTGATTTTTGGAGCCCAGAAAAATAAAGTCCCTTCCGTCCCTTAGTAATGCTTTAAAAATAGACCACCAGGAAACTCACACATGTCCCCCTAGTTAGGTCTGGTCTGTGGATTTACTTTGTCCCACTAGATTTTAAGTTTCTTAAGGTCAGGTGCCATGTTTTTCAACTCCTTGTCTGCCTAGCTGGTGGTAGGTTATCAAAAAAACTTTTTAAATTACGAAAAATTTAAATTTACAAAGAGTACAGTGTACACTCATATAACCACCACCTAATTTCAAAAATTGTTAATATGTTGCTATATTCTCCTTATCTTAAGTGTCTATAGAGATTTAAGTAGATCTATATTTTCTTTTTGCTGAACCACATGAAAGTAAATTATAGGCATTATGGCATTCTAAATATTTGAGTATTGTTTTTTAATGAATTAGGATCCAGTCAGAGATCAGATCCTGTATTGCATTTGTCTTTTGTTAATGTAAAAATGCCCACTTCTTTCTTTTCTCAGAATAATGACTTTTTGAAGAGGTAAGATTGTCTTACATTAGGTTCTACATTCTGGATTCTGATCGTACATTCTCGATTTGTTTCCTTGTCGTAGTGTTTTATTTGTTCTGTTCCTAATATTTCCTGTAAGCTGGACATTAGATCTGAAAGTTTGCTTGGGTTGCATAGGAATGTTGTTTTTTTCGGCTGTGCCAGGTCTTAGGGCACACAAGATCTGTAGTCTTCAATTGTGCAGAATCTTTAGTTGTGGCATTCAAACTCTCAGTTGTGGCAAGTGGGATCTAGTTCCCTGACTAGGGATGAAACCCACGCCCCCTGCTTGGAAGCTTGGAGTCTTAGCCACTGGACCACCAGGGAAATCCCAGGAAACCTTTTTGGCAAGAGTTCTTCATGGGCGATTCAGTACATGAATAAATGATTTACTGAATGAGTCTGGTACTGGCCTGGATTGGCAATACTTATACTCGGTCTATAAATTCTGAACTGGAGTACAGCATGGAACAAAAATAATATGGGCTGTCATTAGAAAAACATTTTTTCCTGCCCTCCAGCCCAGACTCAGTCTCTCATCTAGGTATCACATCTTGTGTGTGCGTGTGTGTCTGTCTGTGAAAGCTTGAATTACTCTCTTTTATTTTTTAATAGGAGAATTGCTTTACAGTGTTGTGTTGGTTTCTGCCGTATAACAACTTGAATCAACCATAATTAAACATATATCCTGTTTCCCATCCCTCTTGAACCTTCCCTCACCCCTCCTTTTTAAAAAATATTTATTTATTTGGCTGCACCTGGTTTTAGTTGCTGCATGCAAATACTTAGTTGCGGCATATAGGATCTAGTTCTCTGACCCAGGGATGGAACCCAGGCCCCCTGCATTGGGAGCTCAGAGAGTCTTAGCCACACAATCACTGTCAAAGTCCTGGGTATCAGATCTTTAACCATTCCCTTTTTCTGTTTTCTCTCCAGGATCCCGGCTGGCTACTGTTTTGTAGAATTCGCAGATTTGGCCACAGCTGAAAAGTGTTTGCATAAAATCAATGGGAAGCCCCTTCCAGGAGCCACACCTGTAAGGACACTTAGATAATGATAATGTTGCCATTTTTGTTACCATGGATAACTGTCATTTGTTGAATCCCTACCATATATTTTATTTAATCCTATAACAACCCTAAACAGTAGACATTGTTATCGTTGACAGACCAGGAAACTGAAGCTCAGGGAGATGGAATAACTTGCCCAAGGCAACACAGGTAGTAAGTGGCAGAGGCAGGATGCAGACCGAAGACTGGTTGCCTCTAAAACCCATGCCCTTTCCACTCTGCACCGCTGCCTCCCTTCACAGAAGACTCGAACCTCTAGACCTCTTGCTTGATTGACAAAGTAGAACAGGCTGGCAGCTGTGAGGACACGTTTCAAGAGAGTTGCATTCTGCTCTTCCCACAGTTACTTAGCTTACAGCTGCACCACGCTGGCACACCTGGGCTCATAAACCATGGAGCTGGCAGTGCCCTTAGCGGTCATCCGTGCATCCCCCTCCTTTTAAACAGGAGAAAAGGATGAGGCTTAGAGAGGGGGAGATGTTTTGGCCAAGGTAATTTATTTCAGTTTTTTTCCAAAAATTGTTGATTCTTGAAACACCTTTCTCTGTTTTAGTTTGTTTGTTTTTAAATTTTCAGGCAAAGCGTTTTAAACTGAATTACGCCACTTATGGAAAACAGCCAGATAACAGGTAAGTAGAGACTAATCACACAGTAGCTTCAAGTCCTGGGAAATGTCTGAATAGAGACAAGATGTGGTCACTGCGCTGGTCACTTCCAGAGAGAAGGATGGGGAGCTGAGTTTGGCCCCAGTTTGCTTTTCTCCTGAAGGCCAGGCCCTCCCATCCCTGTTAGGGGATGCTCCCAGTTTGCTCATGTCAAGGCCCTTGTCTTCTCTGTATTTGCTCCCTCTCCTAGTCCCATGACTGCCCATGGTAATGACACTTTATTCAGTAAGAATTGCTGTAGCAACATAAATGTATCAAGCATTTCAGATTGCTTTGAAAGCTGGAGAACAATGTATTAAAAGCTTTAGATAGATTTATACCCTTTGAACCCATAATTCTGCTTTTCAGAATTTATTCATGGATATGTGTAAAGATTATTCCTAAGTGGCACTAGCGGTAAGGAACCCGCCTGCCGATGTAGGAGACATAAGAGATGTAGGTTTGATCCCTGGGTTGGGAAGATCTGGAGGAGAGCGTGGCAACCCACTCCAATATTCTTGCCTGCAGAATCCCATGGACAGAGAAGCCTGGTGGGCTACACAGTCCATAGAATTGCACAGAGTCGTACACGACTGAAGTGACTTAGCACACGTGTAAAGATTAGCCTTGAAAATGTTCATTATTATCGTGTAATATCACTTATATGTGGAATCGTAAAAAAGAACTTACTTATAAAATAGAAATAGAGCCACAGATGTAGAAAACAAACTTATGGTTACCAGGGGATAAGGGGACGCAGTGAATAATTGGGAAGTTGGGAGTGACTTGTACATACTAGTATATATAAAATAGATAACTAATTAGGACCTACTGTGTAGCATAGGGAGCTCTACTTGATACCTTATGATAGCTTATATGGGAAAAGAATATTAAAAAGAATGGATATGTGTAATGTATAAACTGATTCACTTTGCTGTACACCTAAATTTAGCACAACATTGTATGTCAACTACAGTAAAAGTTTTTTTAAAAAAGAAGATGTTCATTGAGATACATATAATGGGCAAAACTGGAGGAAAATCCAAGTAATCTAATAATAGGAAAGTGGGTTAAGTTACAATATGTTCATTTTTTGGAATATTGTGAATCCATTAAGGTGTCATGTTGTAGCAGAATACTCATATGTCAAGATATTGGTGAGATGCTGTAAGTGAAAAAAATGTTAGAAACAAAATAAATGAGTTGTATCCAGTTTTTGTAAATTCAAAGGAAGAAGCTAAAGCAAAACGACAAAAATGCATATCAAGGTGTTCATGGTGATTCCCTTTGGGTTGGGTTATTGGTATTTTATTTTTCTTTGTCCTTTTATATATTCTGATCTTATGCAAGGAATATGTATCATACCTGAAATAAAATAATAATGAATTTATTGTTCTATTACAGGGGTTGGCAAACTGACCTAATTTTGTCATTACCTGAAAGCTAAAAATGGTTTTTTTAACTTTTTTTTTTTTTTGGTGGTGCCTCACGGTTTGCAGGATCCTAGTTACCCAACTGGGATTAAACCCAGGCTGTCAGCAGTGAGAGCACAGAGTCATAACCACTGGACCACCAGGAAATTCACTCTGTATTTTAAACTATTTATTTATTTATTTGGCCATGCTGCTCTGCTTGTGTGGTCTTAGCTTCCTGACCAGGAATTGATTCTATGCCACCTGTGATGAAAGTGGACCACCTTAACTACTTACGTGACTTAACTACTGGGCCACCAGGGAAGGCCCCCTGGCCCTGCTTGCATTTTTTAAGGATTGTGGAAACAGACAAAAGCAGTAAAAATCAGAGGTGCCCCAGAGCCTCCAATAGTCACTGTGCGGCCTCACAGAAGATTTTGCTGGCCCTGTCCTGAAAGCTGAGGGATTTCATGTTAGCCCATCTCCAGGGGAGAAGGTTCAGCTCTCATGCTCCCTGTACTTTTAACTGTTTGGATTAAAAGTATGCAATGAATGCAGAATCTCTGGCCTTATCTTTTGAGCATCTTCGACTTGTCCCCTGGTCTGCACTCTTGTAAAGCTTGAAGCCAGATAGGCTTTATTCAGTGGGTGAGGGGCTTGGGGCAGGAGAATCCTTCCGAAACTATTCTGCCAGGACTGCCAAATGAAACAAATTAGGACTAGGTTAAGGACCCATCAGATGTGGTGTTCTCTGATGCGGCACAGAAGAGGTTTATCTAGAATGGGCCGAGAGAGCTCACAAGAACAGAAGTTTTCTCCTTTGTGTCTGAATCTCGTTCTCTCTTCTCAGCCCTGAATACTCCCTCTTTGTGGGGGATCTGACCCCAGATGTGGATGATGGCATGCTGTATGAGTTCTTCGTCAAAGTCTACCCCTCCTGTCGGGGAGGCAAGGTGGTTTTGGACCAGACAGGCGTGTCTAAGTAAGGCCTTACTTTTATTCATGCCTACCCTGTTGGTTGCAGCACGTATCTCATAGCTGAGGGTGTGATGACGAGGCCGTGTTCCATGGTGGTGAAGAGCTCAAGCTCTGGAGCCAAACCGCCTGGTGCAAATCCCAGCCTCAGTACTGCCCAGGGATTATGCAGCAGACAAGTTACTTGAGCCTCTGCCCCTGTTTTCTCGTCTGTGAAATGGTATCTGTATCTTATGGGAGTTGGTGTGAGGATGACATGATGTAAATGAATCAATAGAGAATGCTTTATAGATATTTCCTTTTTTATTTATTATTTTTACTTTAAAAGTGGAAAGACCTTAAGAAGGATTTATATATATATATATATATATATATATATATATAATTTTTTTTTCCCCCTCCTGGGTCTGGAAGATCTCCTGGAGAAGGCAGTGGCAACCCACTCCAGTACTCTTGCCTTAAAAATCCCATGGACGGAGGAGCCTGGTAGGCTACAGTCCATGGGGTCGCTAAGAGTCGGGCACGACTGCACTACTGAGCAACTTCACTTTCATGCATTGGAGAAGGAAATGGCAACCCACTCCAATATTCTTGCCTGGAGAACCCCAGGGACAGAGGAGCCTAGTGGGCTGCCGTCTGTGGGGTCGCACAGAGTCGGACACGACTGAAGTGACTTAGCAGCAGCATGCTATACAGTAGGACCTCGTTTATCTGTAGTAGTTTATATCTGCTAATCTCAAACTAATTTATCCCTTTTCTGCCCTCTTGTACCTTTGATAACCATAAGTTTGTTTTCTGTGTCTGTGAGTCTCTCTCTGTTTTGTAAGTAAGTTCATTTATATCATACTTTAGATTCCACGCGTAAGTGAGATCATACCATATATGTCGGGGAAGATTCCTTTTTGATCTGAGTAGTAGTTATGAGCTTGGACTTTGAATTCTGCTTCTGGTATGACTTTGGGCAAGTCATTAAATGTCTTTGAAGTTTGGTTTTGCCTTCAATAAGATGTAGATACTCCCTTCATCAAATTGTTGGACAGTTGATTGAGATAACTGGGAAAATACTCAGCATAGTGCCTGGGAAATGATAAATGGTCATTAAATGTTAACTGTCATTCATTTATCCCCAAGTGGGATATGAGTTCAGCAGAGCAGGAACCTTGTCTGCTTGTGACTGCTGAGTCCCAGTGCCTGGGGTCGCACCTGGCATGCCGGGCAGGCTCCGTAAATATGTGGCCTTCTGTGACTGTTACTGCTACTGCTTCTACTATAATAATAATAATACTTTGCAGTAGATTGGGAAGGAAGCTCCTGTTTGGGGAGAACCCACATCAGGATGGCATGGAGGAGGCTGGTGAACCGAAAGTGGGATCCTCCAGTGCTGGGGTCTCACACTGCTCTGTGACACCCCTCTGTTTCATGGGGCGCTCAGGCCTGCCCATGTGGTTTGATGGGCGTGCTCTCCATTCTCAGCTTCATTTCCGTTCTTTGGTTTTACCTGCATCACATTTGTGATCTAAATTGTGTGTGTGTGTGTGTCTGTGTGTCTTTTTCCTGCAGGGGTTATGGTTTTGTGAAATTCACAGATGAGCTGGAACAGAAGCGAGCCCTGACAGAGTGCCAGGGAGCCATAGGACTGGGGTCTAAACCGGTGGGCTGAGCGTGGCCATCCCCAAAGCGTGAGTCCTGCGCTGGCGTGGGAACCGAGACACGCCTTGTCGCTTGCTGATAATCAGGGCATCCGCTTGCTGATTGGGAGGCTACCAGGAGACTCAGTGCAGGCCACAAGTAATGGGTGCCCAGTATTTGCCAGGCTGGGTGCTGAAGATGAGCGAGCATCGTTGTTGCCCCTGTAGAAGCTTACTTACAGCTGAGGAGAGAGCTATGACTCAGGGAGGCAGGAACATTCAGAATTGCCATAGCGATGCTGGAAAAGCAGCTGGGCTCTGCAAACTTAGTTTGTGTGCTCTTCGCCCAGTAGAGCTGCTGTTGAAACATACAAACCTCTTATGAGTGCCCCTTGCTATGGGACTGGCTAAGAATTAATGATGTAAGGAATATGATATAGGAAATTGCCATGAGCCACGCCTTGTGGCCAAAAGAAAAATAATGATATAAGCAGGATAGAATATTATATACATCACTGTTGTACCTGTCACTCTGGGCAGAAAACCCTTCTTCCTGTGCATATCCAAGCATGTTTTATACTCACATATAAGACAGTTTTTCTCTGCATAGAATCTTCCATCCTTTGGCCCAAGCAGTGGTTCTCAACTTGAAGACACTGGCAACACCTAAAGATAAATTTGATTGTCACATCCCAAACTGGGAGAGGGGAGCCTCTGAAATCTAATGAGTACAGGCCAGGTATGCTACTAAACATTCTACAGTGCACAGGACAGCTCCCAGAACAAAACGCTCTCCTCTGCCACCCAAAAGTCAGTTTTACAAAGGCTGAGAAACTTCCTGTTAAAGTATATAAGTGGTTACACTCTTTGGGCAGAACTTCCAAATGTCTGTGTTTTTTAAGGCAGCAAAAAATTTGGAGGCTCTTTGCAGTTTAGCCTCAGCGATTCTCCCCTCCAAATGTTAATTGTTCTAAACTCTACCGTATATGTAAAAACATTAAGGAAAACATTGAAAAGAAAGAAGTTCCTTGCTACTCTAAATGACTGCTATAATTTCTGGGTTCCTTTTCAGGCTTCTCCAAGAGCTTCTGTTCTGTATAAGTGTAGATACTGATGTAGACACACACGCACTGCAAGCATACGGGTCAGTTTACGTGTGGTAGACTCATTGCTTATCCAGTTTTAATTACAGTAACAATGTTCACTCTTTCCTAGTTTACTCAGTATGCATACTCACTTTGCCATACAGTTGCATAATTGTCATCATTACAACATTTTTAATAGCTGCGGAATATTCTTTTGATTGCATATTCTATCTGGCAGTTCTTCTGATGTTTACTATTTTGGTGGTTTTTGCTGTGTCGTCATTTATTCAGTCAATGATAACTGAGTCCCTGCAACCACAGCCCCGCCCTAGACTTTGAAGTTGTAGCTATAAACAAGAAAAACCGTCCCTTTTGCAGAGCAGTTATATTGTTATATCTGTTTCTTCATTGAGCATTGTTGTCAGCTTTGATGCCTGCCTCTGGGGTGGGGCCCTCATGCACTAAGAATTGAGTGATCAGAGTTTCCTTGGAGAGTCAGGTCAGACTTGTAAGCTGAGTGTGGAGAAACAGAAATGTGTAGACCCAGGCCCTGTGCCTTCAGTGACCTGAGCATGTCGTGAGGGTGGTAGACTCCTTGGACGCATGGGTCGGTGGGTAGGGTCACGGAGGCAAACATGAGCAGTTTTCAGCCTGGCAGTAGGCAGGGAGAGGAAATCTCTGCCATCAGACTTCATCGAGCTGCCCCATCGGGAAGTGATGCTGAGGCAGTCAGATGCGGCCTAACTGCTCAGGCTGAGTCCTCACCAAGCCGACATTGAGCACACGAGGAACTTGGGAAGAGCTCATCACCTGTGGTTTTTAAGGTTTTGAAAGCAGTGGATCTTTTGCAGTCTTGACATTCTGTCTTTGGTTAACAATGACTGGGGTAGCTGTGGAATCAGAGAAGAAAGCTTTCTGTTGACCTTGGGCCTCAGCCCTGGTTGGTGAATGCAGGAAGGGGGAGACAGACAGGAGACTTGAGTCTCAGGGCAAGTGCCTAATGAACCGTGTTATGGTTGGGTGCAAGCTTTGGAGTTAAAATTTGGCTCCAGTCCTCTGTGTAGTCTTGGGTAAATCACTTAACCGTTCAGAGGCTGTGTTTTCATATTTACAGAGGGAATAGTAAGTAATAGCTCTGTCGTAGAACTGTGCAGGACTTAAAAAAGGAGACCATATATAAAAAACAATGGGTGCAAATCCCAAGTACCTACTCCACAAATGGTGACTCTGACTACAGTTCCAGGCTCCTGAAACACTTACCTTATGTTTTTGCAGGGAAAAGTTGATAAGATTTTTTGTAATTTGAAAATGCTCCTTGGATCATTCTAAATCCAGATTATCCAGGCCATGTTTATCTGAGCCTTTGTGACTGGCAGAAAAACAGCCCCCCAAGATCTTGAGAAGGGGAAAAGTCAGTACTAATAACGTTTGTAAGGGAGATAAACCTAACCATTGGAAGTGCCTTTTTATTTTTTTTTTTTTTTTTATTTTGCCCATGCTGTGCGGCCCACAGGATCCCAGTGCGCTGATCAGGGGTTGAACCTGGGCCCGTGGAACTTAAAAGTGCAGAGTCCCAACCATTGGACCACCAGGGTTCTGGGATCAGACTTCCTGGGTTTGAATCTCTTACTCACTATGTGACTTTGGACAAATGATGTAATCTCTCTGTACTCAGTTTTCTCACCTGTGAAATAGGATTAATTATATTGTATAGCACCACTGTGGGGATTAAACGAGTTAGTCTGTGTAAAGCACCTAGAACAGTCCCCGTCATATAGTGTTATGGAAGTATTTGCTCATTTGTTTGTTTATTTTTCCTTCTTCCTTTAAGGAGCCGTGTGAAGCCAGTGGAATATAGTCAGATGTACAGTTACAGCTACAACCAGTATTACCAGCAGTACCAGAACTACTACGCCCAGTGGGGCTATGACCAGAACACAGGCAGCTACAGCTACAGTTATCCCCAGTACGGCTACACCCAGAGCACCATGCAGGTAACCGTGACTCGGCCAGTCTGGCCGCGCATCCTCTAGAGACTTGGGTGAGTCTCCAGGATAGGGTGGTTGAGGACAGGAGCTTGTGCGTCAGAAAGACAGGGAAAGATGAAGCAGCTCAATTCCTCTTGTTAAAAAGAAGCCATCCTAGTCATGGGCCAGGCTTTCACCGTGCTTCTCACCCACCTCTCTGGTCTCTTGGCAGACGTACGAAGAAGTCGGAGATGATGCATTGGAAGGTAAGAAAGGACTCCCTTCACTCAGTGTAAGATGTGAATGTCACCTGAGTGGGGAGTGCAGATCCCAAATCAAGCCAGGGAGCAACAGATGGAGGGCGCCCGAGGTTCCCTGGACTCGTGGTGGTCTACCTCAAGATGGAGGTCTGAACCAGACTCCATTGCCTTATATTTGTTGCACAGGTTGTCAGATTCCTGTAAAATAATTTTTAATTTCACATTTTAATTTTTTTCCATACTTATTTTTTTGGCTACGTTGAATCTTTGTTGCTGAGCCCGACAGTCTTTCTCTAGTTGCAGAGCCCAGGCTCTAGAGTGTTAGGCTCTTTATCTGTCGCCTGTGGGCTTAGTAGCCCTGCAGCATACGGAATCTTAGTTCCCTGACCAGGGATTGAACCGGAGGCCCCTACATTAGAAGGCAGATTCTTAACCACTGGACCACCAAGGAGCTTCCCACATGTATCTTAAATTACTTATTTTCCTCACTTTCAAATAATAGTTATGATTGAAAGTTTGGCAAATACAGTAAAGTATAAGGAAGAAACTAAAATCACCTCCCAATTTTGCTTCATGGTAGTAGCCATTATTGCTTATTTAAAATTAAAAATGTTATGATTTTTTTATTGAATTTAACAGAGAAAAAGTAAAACCAAAGTAATTGCTGACCTTCAGACAAATATTTTCTTAAACGAGATATTCATACTTTTAAAGGAGTCTAAGGTTTGAAAAAATTATATAAAAAAATTTTTTTTTAGTTTTTTTCAACATATTTCTGAACAGAATGTTAGGTTTAAGGTTTAAAGAAGTAAAATAAAATCAAACATTGATTCTAAGTAAATAAAGCTTTATTTTAAGGTACAAAAAGACTCAAGTTTAAAATCTTAAGTCTGTTTTAAGAATTATTCTTCAAGAGAAGGTCATGGGCGGGGAAGGGGCTTTAGCATGGGGAGATTGTGTACACCTGTGGCTGATTCATGTCAATGTATGACAGAACCAATACAGTACTGTAAAATAGAATAAAGTATTAAACAAAAAAAATAAAATAAAATTACAATAAGAAAAAAAAATAACAACGGATAAAAAAGAAGAGAAGGTCGTAGGGAAAATGTCATCTGTAAGCAAAATATCCTTTAAAGGAAACATCATCCGTAGCCATGAAACAAACTTCATAGCGTTTTAAAGCACTACACTGAACGTGTTGTTGTCTGATTCTGGCAGCAGCGGCCATAGGGGTGGGCTGGGCAGACACAGCCCCAGGAGAGGGATGGTGAGCTGGAGAGCCGCGTGGTCTTCTCATCACACAGTGAGTTAGGAGCAAGGTTCAGCCTGGAGTCCCTGTCTTTCTAGCCTTAGTCTCTTGCCTTTTCTTGCCTCCTTTTTAGAGAAATTGTCCTGATTATAACCATATTTGTGTGTAACTCCTTAGAGTTTTTCTATTTCTTCATCATCCGTTATTACAGCCAACACTGCTGCTATAGTTTTGCAGGCACTGCTGCCTGTCAATACTTCAATGAACAAGTATTTTTATAAATCCCATTCTACAGAAAAGAAAACTGAAGCTTAGTTAACAGCCAACAAGTTTCACTATGTGCAGGACACCGTTCTAAGCACGTATACAGGTATTAACTCACTTGGTGTTCACAATGGTTTTGAGTTAAGTACCATAATTATCTTGATTTTACAGGAGAGGAAACAAATTAAATTTCGTGTTCAAGGACAGCTTAGTTGCAACATCATAGCAAGAGGTAGACTGTCTTGGAACCCTGCAGTCTTGCCCCAGACTTTAGGCTCTTTACCACAGTTACAATGCCTCCCTCTTTTTTTTTTTTTTTTTTTTGTGACCAGATCTTAGTTCCTCACTCGGGGATTGAGCCCACACCTTTGGCAGTGAAAGCATGGAGACCTAACCACTGGACCCCCAGGGAAGTCCCTGATGCCTCCATTTTAACCTAATAGCCACACAGAGACAGGGCCCAGGAGGGACTGCCGCTCCTCTTCGTCTGTGCCTTGGGTTCAGCAGGCCACCCTCAGGCCTGCCGTCCAGGTGAGGGAGGGTGCTGTACTGTCCGTGCGTCCCTACACTTCCACACACCCAAACACCTGTCCTTGGGAATTCCCTGGCGGTCCAGTGCCGGGTGCTTCACCACCACGGCCCAGGTTCAGTCCCCGGTCAGCTGAGATCCCTAGAGCTGCGTGGCTCAGCCAGAAACACCCAAAACAAAACACAGCAGCAGCAAAAATGCTTGCCCTTGCCGGAGCCTTTTGCTCATCTGTCCCATATGCCATTACCAGCACTGAAGGGAGTGGCCGGACTGGTCATGCTCTGCTTTCCTAGAGTTCCCACACGGAGCCGCTGTACATGCGCAAAACTTCAACTCATAATTTAGATTAGAGTCACAAGAGAGATTCCTCTGGTTGCAGGAATGGGCACAGTACTTATGTGAAAAGATTCACCACTGATTGGTTGATTCAACACTAACTGGCTGATTCTAACGAGTACCTGAGAAAGTTGGAAACAGTTTATAAAAGAAGCTCAAATGGCCTATAAACCACAAGAAAAAATAATTTAAGCATATACTGTTGTGTTAGTCAAGATTCTCCAGACAGATAGAGCTGAAAGGATATATGTATTTGTAATCTGTGATGTGCTTCAGCAAGCTGGAGGCTCAGGCAGTATTTCTGTATTAGCACCTAGAGGTAGAATTCCTACTTTGAGAATCCTCAGTTTAAGGCCTTTAATTGATTGGCTAAGGCCCACCGACATTATTGAGAATAATCACCTTTACTTAAAGTCAACTGATTTGTAGATGTGAATCACATGTACAGAATACCTAGACTAGTGTTTCACCAAACAACTGGTCACCACTACCCTGACGAAGCTGACACAAAATGTAACCATCATACTGCTAATACTAAAATACAAATTAAAATATACTATCTCTCTACAGAGAATTCTTAAAATGTTCATATGCATGAAATCTATTTTAACTAAAAGATTTTATCCCACAATAATATCAATACAGATACATATCTAATGATAGATTTGTTAAATATTGGTAAGATTTTAATTAGATTTTTGTTTTATTAAATCATGTCTTTTTCTAAGAATATTGATGTAGAAAAATGTTCTCAATGAAAAAATTCCTGAAATACAATAGGATATACAGTAAGAACTCGGTTAGGTTTTTCAGTTTTTATTTCGGAGGGTGTAACTCACATAACATAAAATTCACCCTTTTAAAGTGTATAATAGTTTTTAAAAATAGCCACAAAGTTGTGTAGCCATTACCCCTGTTTAATTCCAGTGAAGAATACTGTGAAGCCACTAGCAGTCACTCCAATATCCTGTCCCTGGCAACCACTCACCTCCTTTGGATTTACATATCCTGAAAATTCTAAATAAAAGGAGTCATGTATGGTATGTGGTCCTTTGTAAATGGCCTCTCTGACTTGACTTCTGATTCCTCTGTGTTACAGCATGTGTCATTCCTTTTTATGTTTGAATAATATTCCATTCTGTGGTTATCCATTTAGTTGATGGACATTGGATTGTGTCCATTTTCTTTGTTATAAATAATGTTATGAACATACGTGTGTAAGTTTTTGTGTGGACATAGAAACGTTTTCAGGGACAAGTTTTCAGTACTCTTCAGTATATACCTGGGAGTGTGTTGCTGGATCATATAGTAAACTCTGTTTAACCATTTGAGAGATGGCCAGACCTGTCCAAAAATGCTTGGAGCATTGCCATTTCTCCACATTCTCACCAGCAGTCACTAGTTGTCATTTTGGCTATCATAGTGGCTTTGATAGCAGGTTGCCGCTTCATGGCAAGTAGAAGGGGAAAAAGTGAAATCAGTGACAGATTTCCTCTTCTTTGGCTCTAAAATCACTGCAGATGGTGACCGCAGCCATGAAATTAGATGATTGCTTCTTGGAAAGAAAGCTATGACAAACCTGTGCAGTGTGTTAAAAAGCAAAGGTGGCACTTTGCTGACAAAGGTCTATATAGTCAAAGCCATGGTTTTTCCAGTAGTCATGTACGAATGTGAGAGTTGGACCATAAAGAAGGCAGAATGCTGAAGAAGTGATATTTTCAAACTGGTGCTGGACAAGACTATTGAGAGTCCCTTAGACAGCTAGGAAATCAAACCAGTCAGTCCTAAAGGAAATCAGCCCTGAATACTCACTGGAAGGACTGATGCTGAAGCTCCAGTACTTTAGCCACCTGATAAGAGCCAACACATTGAAAAAGACCCTGATGCTGGGAAATATTGAGAGCGGAAGTGGGCAGCAGAGGATGAGATGGTTGGCTGGCATCACTGACTCAACTGACATGAGCTTGAGCAGTCTCGGGGAGATGGTGAAGGACAGGGGAGCCTGGGGTGCTGCAGTTCATGGGGTCTTATTTATTTGGCTGCACCAGGTTTTAGTGGTGGCAGTTGCAGCATGCACAATCTTTAGTTGTGCTATGTGAAATCTAGTTCCCTGACCAGGGATCGAACCAACGCCCCCTGCATTGGGAGTATAGTCGCTCAGTTGTGTCCAACTCTTTGTGACCCCATAGCTGCGGCATGCCAGGCTTCTCTGTCCTTCACCAACTCCCCGGGCTGGCTCAAACTCATGTCCATTGAGTTGGTGATGCTATCCAACCATCTCATCCTCTGTTGTCCCCCTCTCCTGCCTTCAACCTTTGCCAGCATCAGGGTCTTTTCCAGTGAGGCAGTTCTTTGCATCAGGTGGCTGAAGTATTGGAGCTTCAGCATCAGTCCTTCCAACGAATGTTCAGGACTGATTTCCTTTAGGAGTGACTGGTTTGATCTCCTTGCAGTCCAAAGGAGTCTTGAGTCTTCTCCAGCACCACAGTTTAACAGCATCAATTCTTCGGTACTCAGCTTTCTTTATACTCCAAAATCAGGTGGCTGAAGTATTGGAGCTTCAGCATCAGTCCTTCCAACGAATGTTCAGGACTGATTTCCTTTAGGAGTGACTGGTTTGATCTCCTTGCAGTCCAAAGGAGTCTTGAGTCTTCTCCAGCACCACAGTTTAACAGCATCAATTCTTCGGTACTCAGCTTTCTTTATACTCCAACTGTCACATCCATACATCAGTTCAGTTCAGTCGCTCAGTTGTGTCCGACTCTTTTGCGACCCCATGAATCGCAGCATGCCAGGCCTCCCTGTTCATCACCATCTCTCTGAGAGACTCACTTGGACTCACGTCCATCGAGTCCATGATGCCATCCAGCCATCTCATCCTTGGTCGTCCCCTTCTCCTGCCCCCAATCCCGCCCAGTATCAGAGTCTTTTCCAATGACTCAACTCTTCGCATGAGGTGGCCAAAGTACTGGAGTTTCAGCTTCAGCATCATT